>PISX010031181.1:0-17746 GCA_004024625.1 Mellivora capensis
ATTTCACTAAGCATGATACCCTCTAGTTCCATCCACGTCGTTGCGAATGGCAAGATTTCATTTCTTTTGATGGCTGCATAGTATTCCATTGTGTATATATACCACATCTTCTTTATCCATTCATCTGTTGATGGACATCTAGGCTCTTTCCATAGTTTGGCTATTGTAGACATTGCTGCTATAAACATTCGGGTGCACGCCAACACCATTTGTTGAAGAGACTTTCTTTATTCCATTGGACATTCTTTCCTGCTTTGTTAAAGATTAGTTGACCATAGAGTTGAGGGTCTATTTCTGGGATCTCTATTTTGTTCCATTGATCTATGTGTCTGTGTTTGTGCCAGTACCATACTGTCTTGATGATGACAGCTTTGTAATAGAGCTTGAAGTCTGGAATTGCGATGCCACCAACTTTGGCCTTCTTAGCTGGTGTTTTTTAAATTTTGTTTTCATTTCAAAAGAATAAACTTGACTTTTTTTTCCATTTTTTATTTCATCTATTACTGCTCTGATGTTTATTTCCTTCTGTTAACTTTGGATATGGCTTTTTCTTTCTATAGTTCCTTGAGATGTAAAATTAAGAAAGATTTGAAATCTTTCTTCTTTTTAAATAAGTGTGTGCTGCTATACAGTTATCTCTTAGTACTGCTTTTGCTACATCTTATATGCTTTGATATGTTGTGTTTTAATTTTTCTCGAGATATTTTATTTTCTCCTTTCTCATTCTTATAATAATCTTTATTAAATTTTATTATTGAAATAAAATTGATATATAACATTGTGTAAGTTTTATGTGTACAACATAATGAATGAAATAAAATTGATATATAACATCGTGTAAGTTTTATGTGTATAACATAATGATTTGATATATTTATATGTTGCAATATGATTACTATCATAGAATTAGCTAACATCTCTATTATGTTACATAATTATCATTTTTTTGGTGGTAGGCACAAGTAAGATCTTATCTATTAGCAACTTTAAGCTTATAAGACAATGCCATTGACTCTAATCATTATGCTGTGCATTAGCTTTGCCAGGATTTCTTTATCTACTAGTTTCCAGTTTTTACCCTTAAACAATTTGTCCCCAATCTTCCCACCCTGCCAGCCTTTAGTGATCTTATTTTACCCTTTTTCCTTGAGTTAAGCTTTCATAGATTCCAAATATACATGATACCATACAGTATTTGTCTTTCTGTTAACACATCTCAGCATAATGCCCTCAAGCTTCATTCATGTTGTCACAAATGGTAGGCTTTCCATCTTTCTCATGGCTGTCTTAATATTCATATATATTTTTTATCCATTCATCTGTTGACAGACACTTAGGTTGCTTCCAAATCTTGGCTATTGTGAGTAATATTGCAAAAATATAAGAGCTTATTATCTTTTCAGACTCCCATTTTCATATTCTTTGGATGTATACCCAAGAGTGGAATTAATGGTAATTTTATTTTTGGAGGAACCTCCATATTATTTTCCATTCCCATATATAATGTAAAAGTGTTCCTTTTTCTCCACATTTTCATCAACACTTTTTATATATTGTCTTCTTTTTTTAAAGATTATTTATTTATTTATTTGTGAGAGAGAGGGAGAGCATGAGTTGGGGGGAGGGGAAGAAGGAGAGAGAGAAGCAGACTCCCCAGTGAGCAGGGCACTTGACACAGGGCTCAATCCCAGGACTCTGGGGTCATGACCTGAGCCAAAGGCAGATGCTCAAGCAGCTGAACCACCCACGGGCCCCTATTTCTTGTCTTCTCTATGGTAGCCATTCCATCATATGTGGGGTGATGTTCTATGTTGGTTGTGATTTGTATGTCTCTGATGATTAGTGATATTAAGCATCTTTTCATAAACCTGGAGGCCATCTAGATGTCTATTTTGGAAAAATATCTATTTAGCTTCTCTGCCCATTTTTAAATTGAATTGTTTTTCTGTTATGAGTTGTACTTTATATATTTTGGCTGTTACTCATGTCTGATATATGGTTTGAAAATATTTTCTCCAATCCCATAGACTGCCTTTTAATTTTTTCCATTGCTACTTTTGTTACACAGCTTTTTTTGTTTGATATAGTTCTACTTTGTACATTTTGTTTGTGCTTTTGGTGCACACCAAAAATCATTGCCCAGGCCAATCTTAAGCAATTTTTCTTCTACATTTTCTCCTAGGAGAGTTATAGGATCAGGTCTATGTTTAAGTTTTTCATCCATTTAAAGTTAATTTCTTTATTGAAGGATAATTAACATACAATATTATATTATTTTTAGGTATACAATATAATGCTTCAGCAATTCTGTGCATTTCTCAGTACTTATCATAATAAATGTATTTAAGTCCTTCATCTATTTCACCCATTCTCCTAGCCACCTCCCCTCTGCAAACCACCAGTTTGTTTTATATATTTAAGAGTCCTGGATTTTTTTGCTTTTTTCTTTGCTTGTACATTCATTTTTTTTCCTTATATTCCATATATGAATGAAATTGTGGTATTTGTCTTTCTCTGACTTATTTCACACAGTATTATACCCTCTAGGTCCATTATGTTGTTGCAAATGGCAATATCTCATTTTCTTATGGCTGAGCAATATCTATTGCATATGTATATCACATCTTCATCTATTCATTTATGGATGGACCTTTGTGTTGCATCCATATCTTGGTTATTGTAAAGAATGTTGCAATAAACATAAGAGTGAATGTACCTTTTTAAGTTAGTCTTTCTGTTTTCTCTGGGTAAGTACCAGTAGTTGAATTAATTGATCATATGATAATTTTATTTATAATTTTTTGGGGGAACATCCATACTGTTTTTTCACAATGGCTGTGCCAATTTGCATTACCACCAGTTGTTTGGGTTCCTTACCGACACTTGTTATTTCTTGTCTTTTTGATTTTAAACATCCTGGCAGATATAAGGTGATAATCTCATTATGGTTTTGATTTGCATTTAACTGATTATTAGTGATGTTGAGCATCATTTCATGTGTTTATTGGCCTCTTTGGAAAAATGTCTACTCAGGGTTTCTGCTTGTTTTTTAATTTGATATTTTTTTCTTGGTGTTGGCTTGTATAAGTTCTTTATGTATTTTGGATATTAACACATTATTGGATATATCATTACAGATATCATTTTCCATTTAGAAGTTTGTCTTCTTTTTTGTTGGTGATATCCTTAGCTGTGCAAAAGCTTTTTATTTTGGTGTAGTCCTAAAAGTTTGATTTTGCTTTATTTTCCTTACCAGAAGAGACATATCTAGAAAAATGTTTCAATGGCCAAAGCCAAAGAGATTACTGCCTATGTTTTCTTCTATGATTTTTATGTTTTCAGGTCTCACATTTAGATGTTTAACAAATTTTGGTTTATATTTGTTTATGATAAAAGAAACAGGCCCAATTTCATCATTTGAATGTAGCTGACCAGTTTTCCCAAGACCATTTGCTGAGTAAGACTGTCTTTTTAGCATGGTATATTCCTCCCTCCTCTCACAGATTAACTGTATAAACATAAGTTTATTTCTGGACTCTCTTATTTCTTCCATTGATCTATGTGCCTGTTTTGGTGCCCCTATCATACTGTTTTGGTTACTACAGCTTTGTTGTGTATCTTGCAATCTGGGATTGTGATACATCCAGTATTGTTCTTTTGTCTCAAACTTTCATTGGCTATTCAGCATCTTATGTGGTTCTGTACCAATTGTAATATTATTTGTTGTAGTTTAATGAACAATGCTGTTGGTATTTTGATAAGGATTCAATTGCATTGAATCTGTAGATTGCTTTAGTAGTGTGGCCATTTAAAAAATAATAATTCTTATAATACATGAGCATGCATTATCCTTTGATTTGTTTATGTTTTCAATTTCTTTCATCAGTGTTTTATAATTTTCAGATTACAGGTCTTTCACCTACTTGGTTATGTTTATCCTTGGGTATTTTATTATTTTTTAATGTAGTTGTAAATGGGACTATTTTCTTAATTTCTCTTTCTACTATTTCATTATTAATGTACAGAGATGAACTGATTTCTGGGTATTAATTTTGTATCATGCCATTTTACTGAATTCATTTATCAGTTCTAGCAGTTTTTTGGTGGAGTCTTTCAGGTATTCTACATATAGTATCATGCCATCTGTAAAAAGAGAATTTTATTTCTTCCTGACTGATTTGGATGCCTCTTATTTATTTTTGTCTGATTACTGTGGCTAGGACTTACAGTGCTATGTTGAATACAAGTAGTGAGAGTGGACATCCATGTCGTGTTCCTGCCTGTAGAAGAAAAGCTCTGTTTTATCCATTTAAGGTGGTATCAGCTGTGGGCTTTTCATGTACAGCCTTTATAAGGTTGAAGTATGTTCCCTCTAAACCTATTTTGTTGAGGGCTTTTATCATGAATGAATGTTGTAGTTTGTCAAATGCTTTTTCTGTCTACTGAAAGGCTTTTATCCTTTCTCTAATGAGGGGATGATTACATTGATTGACTGGTGAATATGAAACTACCCTTGTAACAGAGGAATAGATCCCACTTGATTGTCATAAATAAGTTTTAAATGTATTATTGGATTCTGTTTGCTAGTATTTTGTTGAAGGTTTTTTTGCATCTATTTTCATCAGGAATATTGGTCTGTAGTTCTCTTTCAAAGTAGTGTAATTATCTGGTTTTGGTATTAGGGTAATGCCAGCCTCATAGAATGAATTTGTAAATTCCTTCCTTTTCTATTTTTTTGAATAGTTTTAGAAGCATAGGTATTAACTTTCTTTAAATCTTTGGTAGATTTTGTATCCTGCCACATTACTGAATTGCTGTCTGAGTTCTAGTAGTTTGAGGGTGGAGACTTTTGGGTTTTCCATATAAAGTATCATGTTATCTGCAAAGAGAGAGAGTTTGACTTTTTCTTTGCCAATTTCAACACTTTTTATTTCTTTTTCTTGTCTGATTGTTGTTTCTAGGACTCTAGTACTATGTTGAACAAGAGTAGAAAGAGTGGGCATCCTTGTCCTGTTCCTGATCTCAAAGGGAAGACTGTCAGCTTTTCCCCATTGAGAATGAAATTCACTGTGGGTTTTTCATAGATTTTATGAAGTTGAGGGATGGTCCATCTATCCCTATACTTTGGAGAGTTTTAATCAGGAACACATGGTGTATTTTGTCAAATGCTTTTCTGCATCAATTGAGAGGACCATGTGGTTCTTCTTTCTTCTCTTATTGATTTGTTCTATCACATTGATTGATTTGTGAATGTTGGAACACCCTTACATCCCAGGGATAAATCCCACCTGATCATGGGGGACAATATCTTTAGTGTACTGTTGGATCCTATTAGCTAAGATCTTGTTGAGAATTTTGGCATCCATCTTCATCAGGGATATTGGTCTGAAATTCTCCTTTTTGAGGGGGTATTTTCCTGGATTGGAGGTCAGGGTAATGCTGGCTTCATAGAAAGAGTCTGGAAATATTCCTTCTCTTTCTATTTTTTAAAACAGCTTCAGGAGAATAGGTGTTATTTCTTCTTTGAATGTTTGGTGGGATTCCCCAGGGAATCCATCAGGTCCTGGGCTCTTGTTTTTTGGGAGGTTTTTGATCATTGCTTCAATTTCCTTACTAGATATCAGTCTCTTCAGGTTGTCAATTTCTTCCTGTTTCAGTCTTGGAAGTTTATAGGTTTTCAGGAATGCATCCATTTATTCTAGGCTGCTTAACATATTGGCATAGAACTATTGATAGTAATTCCTGATAATTGTTTCTATTTCTTGGTGTTAGTAATGATCTCTCCCCTTTCACTCATAATTTTATTAATTTGGGTCCTCTCTCTTTTCTTTTGGATTAGTTTAGCCAGTGGTTTATCATTGATTCTTTCCAAAAACCAACTTCTAGTTCCGTTGATGTGTTCCACTGTAACTGTAGCTTTTATCTCATTGATCTCTGCTCTAATCTTGATTATTTCCCTTCTTTTGCATGGGGTTGGTTTAATTTGTTGTTGATTTTCCAGTTCTTTATGGTGTAAAGAGAGCTGGGGTATTCTGGATTTTTCAGTTTTTTGAGTGAGGCTTGGATGGCTATGCATTTCCTCATTAGGACTGCCTTTGCCATATCCCATATCTTTTGGACCAATGTGTTTTAGTTCTCATTGGTTTCCATGAATTGTTTAAGTTCTTCCTTGATTTCCTGGTTGATCCAAACATTCTTAAGCAGGGTAGTCTTTAGCTTCCAAGTGTTTGAATCCCTTCCAAACTTTTTCTTGTGGTTGAGTTTCAGTTTCAAAGCATTGTGGTCTGAGAATATGTAGAGAATATGCAGGGAATAATCTCAATCTTTTCGTATCAGTTGAGCCCTGATTTGTGACCCAGTATGTGGTCTATTCTGGAGAAAGTTCATGTGTGCTTGAGAAGAATGAGTATTCTGCTGTTTTAGGGTGGAATGTTTTGTATATATCTATGAGGTCCATCTGGTCCAATGTGTCATTCAAAGTCCTTGTTTCTTTATTGGTTTTCTGCTTAGATGATCTGTCTGTTACTGAGAGTGGTCTGTTAAGATCCCCTACAATTAATGTATAAATATCAATATAACTATTTTGATTAACAGTTGGCTTATGTGGTTGGCTGCTCCATTTACTATAGCACCAGGAACCATAAGAGACCTTGGAATAAACTTAACCAAAGAGGTAAATGATCTGTACTTGAGGAACTACAGAATATTCATGAAGTAAATTGAAGAAAACACAAAAAGATGGACAAGCATTCCATGCTCATGGATCGGAAGAATAAACATTGTTAAAATGTCTCTATTGCCCAGAGCAATCTATACTTTCAATGCCATCCCAATGAAAAATCCACGGGCATTTTTCAAAGTGCTGGAACAAAGAATCCTAAAATTTGTATGGAACCAGAAAAGACTCCGAATTGCTCAGGAAATGTGGAAAAAGAAAAACAAAGCTTGGGGCATTACATCACCTGATTTCAAGCTTTACTACAAAGCTGTGATCATCAAGACAGCATGGTACTGACACAAAAACAGACACATAATCCAGTGGAACAGAGTCTACACTACAGATATGTAGAGTCTACACTACAGATATGTAGAGTCTACACTACAGATATGTAGAGTCTACACTACAGATATGGACCTGTAACACTATGGTCAAATAATCTTCGAAAAAGCAGGAAAAAAATATCCAGTGAAAAAAAGACAGTCTCTTCAATAAATGGTGCTGGGAAAATTGGACAGCTATGTATAGAAGAATGAAACTCAACCATTCTCTTAAGTAATACACAAAGATAAACTTAAAATGGTTAAGAGACCTCAATGTGAGGCAGGAACCTATCAAAATCCTAGAGGAGAACATAGGCAGAACCTCTTCAACATTGGCCACAGAAACTTCTTTCAAGACATGTCTCCAAAGGCAAAGAAAAACAAAAGCAAAAATGAACTTCTGGGAATTCATCAAGATCAAAAGTTTCTGCACAGCAAAGGAAACTGTCAACAAAACAAAGAGGCACCCCCAGAATGGGAGAAGATATTAACAAATGACTGTACAGACAAAGGGCTGATATCCAAGATCTATAAAGAACTCCTCAAACTCAACACCCAAATAAACCAGATAATCATGTCAAAAAAATGGGCATAATATATGAACAGACACTTCTGCAATGAAGACATACAACTTGCTAGCAGACACATGAAAAAAAATGTTCATCATCATTAGCCATCGGGGACATTCAAATCAAAAACACACTGAGGTACAAACTTACACCTTAGAATGTCAAAAATAAACAAGGCAAGAAGCAATAAATGTTGGAGAGGATGTGGAGAAAGGGGAATCCTCTTACACTGTTGGTGGGAATGCACGTTGGTGAAGCCACTTTGGAAAACAGTGTGGACATTCCTTTAGAAATTAAAAATAGAGCTACACTATAACCCTGCAATTGCACTACTGGGTATTTACCCCAAAGATACAAATGAAGTGAAAAGAAGGGCCATATGTACCCCAGTGTTCAGAGCAGCAATGCACATAATCGCCAAACTGTGGAAAGAGCCAAGATGTTAATCAACAGATGAATGGGTAAAGAAGTTTTGGTCCATGTATACAATGGAATATTATGTCTCCTTCAAAAAGGATGAATACACAACTTTTGTATCAACATGGATGGGACTGGAGGAGATTATGCTGCATGAAATAAGTCAAGCAGAGAGAGTCAATTACCATATGGTTTCATTTACTTGTGGAGCATAAGGAATAACAAGGAGGACATTCGGAGAAGGAAAAGAAACGTGAATTGGGGGAAACTGGAGGGGGAGATGAAGCATGAGAGACTGTGGACTCAGGAAAAAACTGAGGGTTTTGGAAGGGAGGGGTTGGGGGGAATGGGTGAGCCTGGTGGTGGATATTAAGGAGGGCATGTATTGCATGGAGCACTGGGTGTGGGGTATAAACAATGACTCTTGGAATGCTGAAAAAATAAAATTAAATTGCAAAAAAATAAATCTTTGGTAGAATTTGCCGGTGAAGCCCTCTGGCCCTGGACTTTTCTGTTTTTTGGGATTTTCTGATTACTTATTCAATTATTTTGCTGGTTATCATTGTGTTCAAAATTTCTATTTCTTCCTCTTTCAGTTTTGGTAGTGTATATGTTTCTTAGAATTTATCCATTTCTTAGATGGATTGATTGTCCAATTCTTTAGAATATTATTTATTTATTTATTTGAGAGAGAGAGAGAGAGAGAGAGGGAGATCATAAATAGGCAGAGCTGCAGGCAGAGAGGGGGGGGAAGCAGGCTCCCCGCTGAGCAGAGAGCCCAATTCTGGGCTCAATCCCAGGACCCTGAGATCATGACGTAAGCCGAAGGCAGAGGCTGAACCCACTGAGCCTCCCAGGTGCCCCTGGTTGTCCAATTTGATGGCATATAGTTTTTCACAATATTCTCTTATAACCCTTTGTATTTCTGTGGCATTGTTAGTTATTTCCTGTCCTTTGTTTCTCATTTCATTTGGGTCATTTACTTTTTTTTCTTGACGAGTCTGGCTAGAAATTTATCCATTTTGTTTATCTTTTTAAAGAAGCAGCTCCTGGTTTTATCCTTCTGTTCTCTTTTCTTGTCTCTATTTCATTTATTTCTGTTCTTATCTTTATTTCTTTTCTTCTACTGGGTTTGTGTTTTCTTCATTCTTCTTTTTCTAGCCCATTCAGGCGTAAGGTTAGGTTGTTTATTGAAGATTTTTCTTACTTCTTGAGGTAGGAATGTATTGCTATAATCTTCCCTCTTAGGACAGCTTTTACTTCATTCCAAGCATTTTGGATCATTGTGTTTTGATTTTCATTTGTCTTTATGCTTTTTTAAAATTTCCTCTTTGTTTCTTGGTTGACTCTTTCATTTTTTAGTAGCATGTTATTTATAACATAAATAAATAACATGCTACTAAAATAACATGCTAATTCGTATTTAATTATACATGCTCCCATGTATTTGTGTCTTTCCAGATTTTGTCTTGTGATTAATTTTTAGTTTCATATTGTGATTAGAAAAGATACATGATAGGATTTCAATATTCTTTAATTTATTGAGACTTGCTTTGTGTCCATGTATGCTTGAAAGGAATGTGTATCTTGCTCTGGGGGAATACAATGTTCTGAATTTTTCTGTTAGGTCTATCTGTTCAATATATTATTCAAAGCCAATTTTCCTTGTTGATTTTCTGTCTGGATAATCTCTCCACTGATATAAATGGGGTGTTAAAGTTCTGTACTGATAGTATTTCTGAGAATTTCTTCCTACATATCTGCAAATAGTTGCTTTATGTATCCAGGTACTCGCATGTTCAATGCATATTTACAATTGTTATATCCTCTTACTGTATTGTTCCCTTTATCATTATATAGTGTCTTTTTGTGTCTCTTGTTATAGACTTTGTGTTAAAGCGTATTTTGTCCAGTGTAAGAATCGTTACCCCTTCTTCCTTTTCACTGCCATTTTCATGGTCCTTTCCCTTCCCTTTCAATCTGTGTTTGTCTTTAGGTCTGAAGTGAGTCTCTTGTAGGTGCATATACATGGCTTTTGTTTTTTTCTATTCTATCTTTTGACTGGTACATTTATTCCATTTACATTTAAAGTAATTACTGACAGGTATGTTCTCACTGTCGTTTTGTTATTTGATTTCTGGCATTTTTTGTAGTTCTTCTCTTTTCCTTTTTCTTCTGTTGCTGTCTTCCTTGTGCTTGATGGTTTTCATTAATGCCATGCTTGGATTCTTTTCTCTTTATTTTTTATATAGCATGTGTTTCTGATTTGTGGTTACATTATGGTCATATATAATTGCTTATGCATTTTGAACTCATCCTGTTGCTTTTAAAATTATCTCTTTATCATTACTTTTTTTCCTATTTAATTATTATGTGTCTTTTTTCAGGTGTTTATTTATTTTTATGTTCAGTTAGCCAATATATAGTACATCCTTAGTTTTTGGTGTAGTGTTCAATGATTCATTAGTTGCGTATAATATCCAGTGCTCATCACCACATGTGACCTCCTTAATACCCATCCCCTGGTTACTCCATCCCCAACTCACCTCCCTTCTGTAACCCTCTGTTTCCTGGAGTGCAGAGTCTCTCATGGTTTGTCTCCCTCTCTGATTTCTTCCCATTCAGTTTTCCTCCACCCCGCCCCCTTTGTCCTCTACGTTACTCCTTATGTTCCACATATGCTTGAAACATGATAATTGTCTTCCTCTGCTTCATGTAGATGTCTTGGGTTCATTTTGTTGAGTCTGTCTGTGTTTCTGTCATCTCTGTGTCTGTATCCTTCTTTTTCAGCTATCATTTCTTCAAATAATTTTTCTGCCCCTTTCTCTCTCTCTTCTTTAGTGGGATCCTGTTAATGTTAGTTATGCTTCATGATGTTGCTGAGATCTCTTAACCTATTATCTTTCTTTATTATTCTTTTTTCCCCCTTTTGCCATCCATCTTGGTTGCTTTCCATTACCCTCTATCCTAGGGAGCTGATCCACTCTCCCACCTCTTCTAATCTGCTGTTGATTCCCTCTAGTATATTTTTTTTTAATTTCAGTAATTATATTTTTTAATCTCTGACTGCCTTTCTTTTATATTTTCTATCTCTTTCTTGAAGGTATCACTGAGATCCTCTTATCTTTTTACAGGTCCAGTGAGTATGCTTATGACTATAAAAGTAAATAGTAAAAAAGTAAATGGTAAAAAAGTCAATTTTTCTCCAGACATATTACTTAGATTAGATTATATTACACTAGATTCAGATGTAGTGCTCAGTAATTCATCAGTTGCATATAACATTGCATGCTCATCACCTCATATAACCTTCTTAATGTCAATCACCCAAAAACTTAATCCCCCCACTCCTCTACCTTCCAGTGACCCTCAGTTGTTGCCTATAGTTAGGAATCTTTCATGGTTTTTCTCCCTCTCTGATGACTTCCCATTCAGTTTTCCTTCCCTTCACCTATGATCCTCTGTCTCATATTCCACACATGAGTGAAAACATATGATAATTGTCTTTCTCTGACTGACTTATTTCACTCAGCATAATACCCTCCAGTTCTATCCACATCAATGTAAATTGTTAAGTGAATACTTAACAATACTTAACATAGCATTCTTTTGGATGCCTGAGTAATATTCCATTATACACACACACACACACACACACACACACACACACACACATCACATCTTCTTTATCTAGTCATCTGTTGATAGACATCTCAGCTATTTACATAGTTTGGTTATTGTGTATATTGCTACTATGAACATTGGGGTGCAGGTGCCCCTTCAGATCATCACATTTGTATATTTGTGATAAATAACTAGTAGTGCAGTTGCTTCTTGAGGAAATCCCATACTGTTTTACAGAGTGGTTTTACCAGCTTGCATCCCTACAGTGTAAAAGTGTTCCTCTTTCTCTATATCCTCAAGAACACTTGATATTCCCTGTCTTGTTATTTTTAGCCATTCTATCTGGTGGGATGTGGAATCTCATTGGAGTTTTGATTAATATTTCCCTGATGACAAGTGATGTGGGACATTTTTTCATATGTCTCTTCGCCATTTGTATGCCTTCTTTAGAAAAATGATTGTTCATGTCTTCTGCCCATTTCTTTTTTTTAATTTCATTTCTTTTCAGCATAACAGAATTCATAGTTTTACACCACACCCAGTGCTCCATGCAATGTGTGCCCTCCATAATGACTGGATTCGTTTTCAGTGTTGAGTTTGATACCTTTTTAAAATAGATTTTGGATACTAACTCTTTATTTAATATATCATTTGCAAATATCTTCTCCTATTACATAGGTTGCCTTTTAGTTTTGTTGACTATTTCCTTTGCTGTGCAGAAGCTTGACATCTTGAAGTCCCAGAAGTTCATTTTTGCTTTTGTTTTCCTTGCCTTTGGAGATGTGTCTAGGAAGAAGTTGCTGTGGCCAAGGTCAAAGAGATTGCTGCCTGTGTTTTCCTCTAGGATTTTGATGGATTCTGTCTCACATTTACATTTATGTCTTTCATCCATTCTAAGTTTATCTTTGTGTAAGGGGGAAGAAAATGGCCCATTTTCCCTCTGCATGTGGCTGTCCAATTTTCCCAGAACCATTTGTTGAAGAGACTGTCCTTTTTCCATTGGATATTCTTTCCTGTTTTGTCAAATGTTAGTTGATGATAGATCTGAGGGTCCATTTTGGGGTTCTCTATTCTATTCCATTGATCTATGTGTCTGTTTATGTGTCAGTACCATACTGTCATAATGATTACAGTTTTCTAATACAGCATAAAGTCACACATTGTTATGTCGCCAGCTTTGGTTTTCCTTTTCAATATTTGTCTGGGTAGTTGGGATCCTTCTGGTTCTATACAAATTTCAGAATTATTTGTTTCAGCTCTGTGAAAAATGTTGATGGTATTTTCATAAGGATTGCTCTGGAAGTATCGATTTCTCTGGGCATAATAGACATTTTTACAATATTTATTCTTCCAGTCCATGAGCATGGAATGCTTTTCCATCACTTTGTTTCTTCCTTAATTTCATTCATAAGTATTCTGTAGTTTTTGGTGTACAGATCCAAAAACTTTTTGGTTTGGTTTATTTCTAGGTATTTTGTGGTTTTTTTGGTCCAGTTATAAGTGGTATTGATTCTTTAATTTTTCTTTCAGTGTTAGCGTATAGAAATACAACTGATTTCTGTGCATTGATTTTATATCGTGCCACATTGCTGAATTGCTTTATGAGTTCTAGCAATTTTGGGGTGGAGTATTTGGGTCTTCCACGTAAAGTATTATGTCTTCTGCAAAGAATGGGAGATTGATTTATTCTTTGCCAATTCGAATGCCTTTTATTTCTTTTTGTTGTTGGATTGCTGAAGCTAAGGCTTCTAGCACTATTTTAAATAGCAGTGGGGAGAGTGGGCATCCCTGCCATGTTCCTGACCTTAGGGGAAAGCTCTCAGTTTTTCCCCATTGAGAATGATATTCACTGTGGGTTTTTCATAGATGTCTTTTATGATATTGATATGTTGCCTCTATCCCTACACTATGGAGACTGCACTTTCAATCTGGAGGTGACTTTATGTCTCTAATGAGTTTATTATAGACCACATATGGATGGGTATTCCTTTTCGTACATTTTATTTTATTTTTTCAGTATTGCTTTTTTATGCAATCTGATACCAGCCCTGTGCCTTTGATTGAAGCATTTAGTCCATTTACATTCAAGTAACTATTGAAAGATGTGAATTTAGTGCCCTTGTATTGCCTGTAAAGTTCCTGTTTCTGTAGATTGTCTGTTTCTGCCACTGTAGGTTAAGGAATTCTTGACTCAAGCTGCTTTCAAGATTTTCTCTTTATATCTGAAAGTTTCAAGCTTCTATATTATATGTCAAGGTGTTAATCTATATTTATTGATTTTGAGGGGGGATCTTTCTACCTCCTGGACTTGAATGCCAGTTTCCTTCCCCCAGATTAAGGAAGTTCTCAGCTAGGCTTTGCTCATATATACTTTCTGGCCCTCTTTCTCTCTCTTTCTTTTTCCTCTGAGACCCCAATAATTCTAATATTGTTTCACTTTAAGGTATTTGTGATTTCTTGAACACTCCCCTCATGGCCCATTTGTTGTTTTCCTCTCTTTTCCTCAGCTTCCCTCCTTTTCATCATCTTGTCTTCTATGTCACTGACTTTCTTCTGTGTTATTTACCCTACCTTTTAAAGCATCCATTTTAGGCTGCATCTCAGTTAAAGCATTTTTAATTTTGGTCTGAGTAGATCTCATCTCTGCACTATGAGATTCTCTAGTGTCTTTATGCTTTTTTTTCAAGCCCAGCTATTAACACTATAATTGTTATCTTGAATTCCAGCTCTTACATATCAATATTGATTAGATCTGTGGCAGAGAGTATTACATCTTTTTGTTATGAATTCCTGTTTGTAATCATTTTGCCCAGAGAAGAATGGGTGAGCCAGTGAGCAGAATAAAAAATATCAACCATGACCCAAGCAAAATACACACTAGACAAATCTGAAGATATCAGAAACCAAAAATGAAAAAGAAAAAGAAAGGGGAAAAGGAGAGAATATAATCTCTCAAGGTGGACAAAACAAGGGGATCCACTTGATCCTAGGTTTATTTTAGTATGTTTGTTAGAGGACACTGTATTCCAAAATTGTAAAGAAAGCAATATATTGCTTTCTTTACAACTCTTTACATATATATTTATGCTTATATATGAATATATATTCAAAGCATAAATTTGAATACAGTGAAAGGAAGACAAAAATGAAGACTATATCTATAAAATGTAATGTTAAACTGAAATTTAAAAAAGACTTAAGGAGAGCATGTGATTTTATGAGCTGTGGGCGTTACACACAACTATGAATAAATGAACACTACATCAGAAACCAGAAAGAAATGCATTTAAAAAAATAAAATAAAGTAACTCAAAAACAAAGAGCTGATAAAATAAACTAGGGGTGAAGAAAAAATAAGAAGGAAAATTTTAAACTGAAAGATAAAATAATCATGAGAATAAAACTCAAATTCTATATACTACTGTCTCCTAATGGTCAAGATTTGTCATTCTGTGTGCTCTGTAAACTTAGTATTCACCTGATGTTCCAGTTTGTCTTCTAGCAGAGGGGCCTGTTGAGCTAATTATCAGATGTCTATGCCTGGGTGGAGTTACACTGCCCCTTGCCAGGAGACCAGGCTCAGTGTACGTTGCTTCAGATTGTTCTGTGTTGGTTTTGTTCTCTGAAGCCTTTCATGCTGCTTTAAGTGATGATAATAAAAATGGCTGCACCTGGATCTCATCCCTGGAGCTGAAAGATTGTAGCCCCTTCTTCTTCAGTAAACCCTCAAAGAAAAGCAGTCTTCAGTTTTTGTGTGCCAAACTGCAGACGCCTGTGGTGCACACCCTTGCAAATCCTCCTGGGGGAGGGAGGAGGGTGACCGCATTTCTGCCCTTTGCAGGGACCCCAGTTGAATAGTGGTAGACTGGTCATACCTTGGTTTGCATTTTATGGAAATCCTAGCTGAGATCCCACTCTTGGCTTTGGCAACTGTAGCCAATTTCCCTGCTCCAATGCTCTGGAACTCTGCCGGCTCAGGCACTCCCTTTCTTTGTGTGACCCTAGGGATCCTGAAACCAGTGTCCCATCTAGGATTCTGCCCCACTTTGCTACCTGAGCACCTTTCAGGCAGGGATGTCTGTCATAGGAGCTGATTTCTAAAAGTTCCTATTTTGCACTCTGGTGTTGTATCATTTTTTGGTAGCTGGCTTACAGAGGGTCCTTTCCCCGCATGCCCTTTGTCTTCCCATATATCCCCTCAGATTCACTTCTCCACACCTTCTACCTTACCAAATTGGTTGCTTTTCCACTTGTAGAATTCCAGTAATTCTTTTCTTATATCTTAGGTTGATTTCATAGGTGTTCAGAATGATAACTAAATTCAAGGGACCTGATGAATTGAGATCCCCTATTCTTCCATCATTTTGCTCCCCTCCACTATGGTTTTGTTCTGCATTTTCATTTGGAATGTATTTCTCTGCATTCTTATTTTGTTTAACTCTTTGTTTCTATGTATTAGGAAAGTTAGCCACATTTCCTGATATTGAAATTAGTGGCCTTATGAAAAAACAGTTGCTTTGTGCTTTCTGTGCAATGTCCCTGTTCACCAGAACTAGTTGCTATTATCCCCTATGTGGGATAATGTGCCTTATTGTTGTAGCTGAGCTGTGTTTGTCTTCAGTCCAGTCAGTAGCAATGGTACATTTTGTCTGTTGTGGGTATACTAGGCAGGGTTTTTTTCTTATATCGTTAAGGGGCCTGCTTGGGGCCACTGTTGGTTTGTAATTTTGTGGTGTCAGCAGTCAGACCTCATGCCTGCCCTCAGTCTGTATTCCTGGGCTACAGTAGCAGTACCCTTCAGAGTATTCTCCCTACTGTGTCCTCCAGAGGATTTCCTTGGGTGAGGGGCTGACAGTCAATCCCTGTAACTTCCCCCAGTGCATCTGCTGGAGCTGCAGTCACACTGAATTTCAGGGCTCTCTTCCTGTGTTGTACCTGACGTATTTTTGTTGGTGAGCAGTGCTAGCAGTCAGACTAGATTACTGTCCCAAGTTTATCCCTTAGAGCTGCAGTATTACTGATTGGCAGGGCACTCTTTCTATGCTGCAGCTGCTGGGACTTTGGGTGTCATTGGTAGCCAGTGGCAGGAGTCTCTTTGGAGGAATGTCTGCTAAGTGGGGTGGTTTGGATGGGGAGGGATCCACAGAAGAACATGGGTGCCAGACACTCGGTATTAGCAAGATAGGTGGAGAGTGCTAGTTTCCTAAAATGTCCTTTTATCTAATTGTTGGAGGGAGTGTGAGTAATGGAGCCTGAGCACTCTTTTGTTCTTGCCAAAGTCTTTCCAGCACATATTCTGAGATTAGTAAATAAATCTTTATATATATCCCAGGCACTTTTAAAACTGCTGCTTCTATGTTGTATCTAGCCTGCGTTGTTTGTTATGCTGTTTCTTTAAGGGCAAGGACCCAGTTTTCTATCACCCTATGGCTCACTTGGAGCTAAGCCTACTGATTTTTAAAGTGTCCAGAGTTAATTTTCCCTGATTTGTAAAAGCTCACAAAGTTATACCCCAAATGTTATGCTTTTAGTGCATAGAGACTCATCCTTTTAGTGCAATTCCCCCATGCTTGGATGCCTGGTAAGATCTGATCCTCTTGCTTCTCTATGCTTGTGGTATCCCTCCCCTTAGGCTTGCTGGAGGTTTGGTTCCCAACATTATCTCTGTCCCTCCTGCCCTTTTTTTAAAAGATTTTATTTATTTATTTGTCAGAGAGAGCGAGAGAGCGAGAGAGCGAGCACAGGCATACAGAGGGAGAAGCAGGCTCCCTGCCGAGCAAGAAGCCCGAACAACAACAAAATTTTTTAAGCATCCATTTCTTTTTTTTTTTAATTTTTATTTTTTATAAACATATAAAGTATTTTTATCCCCAGGGGTACATGTCTGTGAATCGCCAGGTTTACACACTTCACAGCATTAACCATAGCACATACCCTCCCCAATGTCCATTAACCCACCCCCTTTTCCCAACCCCCCTCCCCCCAGCAACCCTCAGTTTGTTTTGTGAGATTAAGAGTCACTTATGGTTTGTCTCCCTCCCAATCCCATCTTGTTTCTTTTCTTCTTTTCCTACCCCCCTAATCCCCCATGTTGC
>PISX010031182.1:0-17753 GCA_004024625.1 Mellivora capensis
GGAGACAAACCATAAGTGACTCTTAATCTCACAAAACAAACTGAGGGTTGCTGGGGGGAGGGGGGAGGGAAAGGGGGGTGGGGTAATGGACAGTGTGGAGGGTATGTGCTATGGTTAGTGCTGTGAAGTGTGTAAACCTGGCGATTCACAGACATGTACCCCTGGGGATAAAAATATGTTTATAAAAAATAAAAATAAAAATAAAATAAATAAATAAAGATCCTTTAAAAAAAAAGTTATTTTATTTAAGACTGAAATTGTAGGATATTTGTGAAGTTTTACTGTTGGTACACAATTCTCCTTTTAATACATTCAAGTTTTTAAAATGTTGGTATCTGGCAGTTAACTATGCAATGGAAAAATTATAACATGTCTTTCTCAAATATCTTGGGTTTCTGACAGAAAGGCATCACTAAGAAATCAATCATTCTCCAAATTGAATCTTTTCCAATTTTGCTTCAGAAGTAGTCAGCAACATGAAGCTTTTAAAATGATCATTTCTTTGGTAGCCTATGGGCTGTTAAATCATGCAAATAATTAATTGATGTAATTAAACACATAAAACAACATTTGCAAAATTTTGTACAGTGAAAATTAACTAGAGTTTTACAGTAAATAGGCAATTAATGCAAAAGAAAATAGAAGAAGTACATGCTGAGATTCTGTTTTATGTGTGGTATCAACCAACCAGGGAAAATTTTTTTAATTGTGCTTTTTGGTGGAAATGAGAACAAAATAACATACATATTTATAATACCAATTCATCACTTTGGTATACCTAATGCTGAACCAAATTATTAAGTCCAGTTTTCTGACATATCTTCAATTAAGAAAGAAAACCTATAATGATTATAGAGAGAAAGATGTTTTTTGGATAAAAAGACCTTGAGACCCCTGGCTTTGGGCAAGCTCTTTTTCAACCTCTGTGTCCTAGGAGATAAACTAATTGTCCCCTTTCCTATATTTCCACCTATCCCCTGTCAAAAGTAGCTCAGCAACCATACTTGTCTCTACCACTTTCTGTTTTCTCACTTTCCATTCTTAATAGCAACCATCTTGGTTGATATTAAACCATGTGCTTTTTATTTGTTCAACATTCCTTTCTTCTATTAGAACTGAATTTTGTCATGTTTCTTTTTTTAAAGACTTTATTTATTTATTTGACAGACAGAGATCACAAGCAGGCAGAGAGGCAGGCAGAGAGAGAGAGGGGGAAGCAGGCTCCCTGCTGAGCAGAGAGCCAGATGCGGGGCTCAATCCTAGGACCCTGGGATCATGACCTGAGCCAAAGGCAGAGGCTTTAACCCACTGAGCCACCCAGGTGCCCCTCTTGTTATGTTTCTAATATGTCCTGTTTCCCAGAAAAATTATCAGCACTTTGTAGGAGTCAAACAATCATTTAAAAATAAAAACCTAAAAACAGAACAACAAAAGCAAAAAACACTCATTATATTCCATACACTGTGCATGGTGCTTTTTATGCATGTTTCTTATAATTCTTTAATATGCCTAGCTTATAATAAACCTCCAAAACTAATTGCGTTAAAATGAAACAAAACACTCTTCTAGTGTAAAGGTTTGATTAAATTCCAGTTAAGTCCACCTAACTCTACTGGTTAAAATAATTCTAATGACTAGTTTATCAATACTTTGACATTTGGCCAAAATTACTATGTTTACTGCCGAATCTAATCAAACATATAAGTAATACAATAGAGAAGCAAATATATTTTGCTTATATATCCTTGGTTTCTGAAACTCAGTAAGTACCTAATAAATGTTTGTTAGATTTGAAAAATAGCTATAACTAGTTCATGTTTTGTAGCTATAGGTGTATAGTTACTTGGCCCAATGAGAAGAAAAATATCTAAATATCTAAAGATGGCTTATATCTGGAAGCAGAACTCTCCATAGATGCTTATTTAAGGGTACAAATACTCATTAAATGAGTAAGTGAAAAAACGAACAACATGCAGAAAATGGAAGTGACCCAAGGAAGTTAATTCTGTGAATGAGAACCCTCTAAAGCAGGTGTTAGGGACTAAATTGTGTCCCTTTCAAATTCATGTATTAAAGCCCAAACTTCCAGTGTAACCACATTTGGAGATAGGGCTTTTAGGAAGCAATCAAGGTTAAATGAGGTAATAAAGGTAGGGTGGTCATTCCATAAGATTGGTGTCCTACAGGAAAAAAATTAAGCTCGTGATCTCTCTCTTATCACACATACCCACCAAGATTGTGAGAACACAAGAAAGTGGCTGTCAGCAAGCCCGAAAGAGAGATCTCACCAGGAACCAAATGAGTGGACATCTTGATCTTGCACTTCCAGCCTCTAGAACTGTGAGAAAGAAATCTCTGTTATAGTCTCACTCAGTCTGGTATTTTATTATGGCAGCCCAAGTAGACTAAGAAGGTTGGTACTATAATCTTCCCCATTATATCAGGAGAAATTTGAGGCACGCAGAAGTATTTCATCTGAAGTCATAGACTTAGAAGTACCAATTCAAATCCAGGACTTAAGTGTAGGAGAATATAACTCCAGAGCTCATCCTATTAACTATTTAAAGTGCTTTTACATCAAGTAGGTAAAGGGGTGCAGATACAAAGAAAACATGCATGTGGAGAAATCATAGAGAAATGAGAATGAACTCAGAGAGGCAAGTAAATGCCAAACCAGGGGCAGGGACTTTTTTTTTTTTTAAGTGTCCTATTCTCTGAAACCACCGAAAGGGTTTAAGGAAGAGGGTCAGTGGGGAAGATGGGACCTTGGATGGGATGTGGATTCTGAAAAGGTCACTGTGGCTCCAGTATACTTGCTAAAAACACTGAAAAGACTTCGTCTTGACAGTAAATAAAAGTGGCCATTTAGAGTCTACTTGGCATTTTTTTTGGTTCTTTTCCATAAGTCAGCTTACTGCCTGACACATTACTAGAGAGGTAGAAAGGCAAAGAAGTGCAAATTCTCCAGAAAGATATGTGAGGTTTGTTTGCCTACCTAAGAATCCCAGGGGGTGCCTGGGTGGCTCGGTGGGTTAAGCCTCTGCCTTCAGCTCAGGTTATGGTCTCAGGGTCCTGGGATCGAACCCGCATCGGGCTGTCTGCTCAGCAGGGAGCCTGCTTCCTCCTCTCTCTGCCTGCCTCTCTGCCTACTTGTGATCTCTCTCTCTCTCTGTCAAATAAATAAATAAAATATTTAAAAAAAAAAAAAAGAATCTCAGTTGTGGGATGCCTGGGTTGCTCAGTTGGTTGGACGACTGCCTTCGGCTCAGGTCATGATCCCGGACTCCCGGGATCGAGTCCCGCATTGGGCTCCCAGCTCCACGGGGAGTCTGCTTCTCCCTCTGACCTTCTCCTCGCTCGTGCTCTCTCTCAAATAAATAAATAAAATCTAAAAAAAAAAAAAATCTCAGTTGCATAAACATAGTGTATTATTTTCCCACTATTATCAAAACAAATTACCACAAAGTTAGTGGCTTAGAATAATAGAAATGTATGATCTCACAATTCTGTAGGGTCCCAAGTCCAGGTGAAGTGTGGCTGGACTAATTCCATTAGTGCCACACAGCCACAGGAATGAGGTTTCCGCTTCACTGCTGGCTGTCAGACGTGGGTCATTTGCACCTTTTGAAGGCCCATATCCAGGCTACTTACAACTGCCTTCAAAATCAACAATGGTGATGGGACGCTTGGGTGACTCAGTCAGTTAAGTGTCTGCCTTTGGCTCAAGTCATGATCCTGGAGTTCCAGGACTGAGTTCCCTGCTCAGCAGGGAAGCCTGCTTCTCCTTCTCCTTCTGCCCCCGCCCCCCTACTTGTGCTCTCTCCCTCACTCTAATAAATAAAGAAAAACTTTTTTAAAAAGGCAACAATAGTGAATCTTCGAATCACTCTGATTCTTTTCTCTCTGCCTAATGTCTCTACCCCATGTCTTCTGCCTGAATAATCTGCCTTGGTCTTTTGATTTTTGGGACCCCTGTGGTTATAGTGGGCCCACCCAGATAATCTAAAATAATCTTCCTAAATTGAGATGAGTTGATCAGTAATATTAATTGCATTTGCAAAATCTCTATACAGTGTAGCTAGATTAGTGTTTGATTGAATAAACAGAAAATAAATCTTGGGGGACATCTTTAGAATTCTAAATACGCCATATGGTCCCCACTTTATATACACGTATCATTTAGAATTAATCACATAAGCATGGAGGATGTTCTTAAACTGACCTTTTGCTTACTTTCAGTTACTGTAAATACATATTTTTATTCTTCCTTTAGTCATAAAACAAGAGTTATATGAAAACACATTCTCTTGAAAGAAATCTAATACTAGAGGTGCATATATCATTACATTTTGAACCAGTATATATGACTGGAGATTGGAAGCATACAAATAAATTTCTTAATATGATAAATTAACATAATCTACTCATTCCAATTATCTTTCCAGCAACTCATCATTCCTCCAGGATTTCATTTTGCTATTTCAGATACAAATGACATATTTTAATTCAGTCAAACCAGCACTAATAATTTCTTAGCAAAATATGACAAAAAACAAGCGCACTTTAGATGATAGATGATGGAACTTGGCAGTAGAAACAAATTCTGATTTCACTTATTTTATTGTCTATGGCAAGACCTCTAGCAACGAAGGGAACAAGGGATGTCACGGGAAATGTCTGTGTCCTAAAGCAAGGAATAATTAGTCAATATCAGTATTTTGTATGAGTAATCATGCTTCATCTAAATCAATCTTCACAAAAATATTAGGTGCTTCAGAGATGCCCTTAAAGCAGCTACCACATGATATCCCTGATTTTAAGGGAGTTAATGCATATCCCTTAGAAAGTAGCTTATCTGAAGGTAACTGAGGGATTTGAGAAAACATTGCTCTAAAATAGGATAAACATGGATAAAAACTACAAATGACATTTAATTCTACATTCAGATAAAAGAATAAATTAAGTATTATTTAATGGATTTCAAATCTGTACTACTTTCCCTCCAGGAAAAAAAAATAATCAGTAAGAGTAAACAACTAAATATCTTTCTAATTTCAAAGAGCTTTGAAAAATAAGTGAACACAACAATCACTAATAGGAAATTAGGTTTTTATTTCTGAAAACAGAAACAACAAATCTAGGAGCCAGTATAAATTATAGTTTTTCCATTTGCCCTATAATTCCCAAAGTTGTATGTCTCATGCTTAAAGTGACCAACATCTCTATGCTTTCTGTAAGGGGTCAGAAATAATGCAGAGGGGATGCTAATTACGTGGCCACTATAGAACGTACAATATGTTGACTGATTATTGGACACTATTGTCTATGCCAATAAGGAACAGAAGGCCAGAAGTTATGAAACACAAAAATGAAAATGAGGTCAAGAATCCCACGAGTCTCCTCAACTCTGCCTTTTTAACGAGTAGGTGGGGAGGTTACGGAGTTTAGATGTGTTTCATTTTTGAGTTCACATTATATACACAATGTAAATAAAACAGCACCACATTATATCTTACATATTGTATGAATACTTCATTTAAGAATAGTATTTAGAAAGCAGTTGGTGGCCGATAGTAAAATGTCCTTATCCTGTGCCAAATCCTTGTTACTTCTGTATTGCTTTAGAAAAAAATCTGCAACCTGAACCATCAACTCCAAAGTATACTTCCAAAGCAGCAGGCGGTTTCCAAGCATGCACTGCCCACAATTCTTTTAGAAAGTCCAAATGCAGTCACATCTATCTTACATTTATAGACTCGCTCATCTTTCAAAGTACAACTACTTAACACTGACAATTGCTTAGATAACTGACACTGTATGTCTCCTGATAATACAATGAAGTTTATATTTTTTGGCTTAAAAATGTAGGTCATTTCACCAATACTTTACCTCACAGACTATGTCTATTAGGCATAATGGGAGTTGTTTGTTCCAAACCTTACCCAAGAGATTGAAATTATTTATTTATATATATATATATATATATATATATATATATATATATATATATATATTTTGTGTGTGTGTGTGTGTGTGTGTGCCATTGAAATGAAACTCAAACCCAAGAATACCCAATGAGCAATGCTTGCATCCTACAAAGAATAACACCACTGCAGCCAACCACTTTCTAATATATTTGAGCCTCAGTTGTGCCAGAGTTCAGAATAAATCAGGGGAGTAGACAGCTATTTATGCCTTCTCCAATCTTCTGCCAAGCTGAGAAGAACAGCCATTTTTACTCATAACATTTCTTGAGCTGTTAAAGCCCTTACAGAATAGGACTCTGAAAAGTGATACAGAACTGGAATAAGCACAACCTTGCAACACCATTTTCTAAAATAGGACTACATTTAAGGAGAAAAACAAATGTTTTACAATGTTTAAGTGTCCTCTAAGGTGTCCAAATGTGATATTATTAGTGTTTTAAATAAAATCATGTCTATATCACTAATTGGACAGAACTTGTCTGAAATCCTACAAAAGGGAGGTGAAGGTATTATTTAGAAGAAGATAAGAAAAAAATATATTTTCATAGTTTTAGTGTAAAATAACTCACAGACTCCTAAACATTCTCTGCCAAAGTCTTGGGATATATTCTATATAAGCTAACAACTTACAGTTTGATGATGCAATTAAGCATACACTCTCTGGAAAATTTTCATTTGGTTTAAATCCTGGCTTTACCAATTATTAAGAATGTGATCTAAAGCTGTAAATATGGATAATAAAACATTTGTTTGTGGAACTCTTGAGATGAAATTATGTAATATACATGGAGCATTTCATAGAATGCTTGCTATATATTAGTTACTCAATAATGTTAGCTAATAATATTGAGAAGTAGAAACAAAGCAATTTTAAGACAATAATAGCTAGGTGCTATAGTCAACTGCAACTTTTCACATTGATGCTATAATTTTTCTTGTGTGTGTTTTATATTTATTCATTTAGGAAACATAGGAAATATAACCTATCTGCCTTTGAAAGGACTTTAGACAAGTTACAAAATCAAACATAAGAGAACATAGACTCAATATGAATAAAATCACAATGAATTACTCTTTTTTTAAATTATTCTTTCTTTCCTACTTACCTAGTATAGTGCTTTGCACATACTGTACAAGTAATGCTTGATAGATAAATAAGTGAATGAATGAATGAATGAATGAATGAAAAGGTGAGTGGATGCATGCATGCATAAATGAAAAACATCCTGGATCATCTGAAAGATACAGAAGGATTATGTTTTCAAGAACCAAAAAGCATATTGCCATATTCTGGCAATAATCCTAAAGGTAAAGAAATCCTAAAGGTAAGAAATCCTAAAGGTAAAGAAAAGTAGAACAACAATAACAAAAATGTCTAGGTGTTACCTGCTTCTTTTCTGCTACAGGAAGTAAAAAATAATAAATTTCCCCTGGCGTTAAATGCAAGCCAAATTTAGAGAACAAAAGGATTCTAGTTTCTTCTCCCAGTTTTGATACTACATAGCCATGTGACGTCAATCTCCTCAGAGTTCTGGATTCCTCAGTTGAAAATGAAGGGGTAGGTCAAGAGTATTGCTAAAGTTTTTTACCCTCAATATTTTGTAAGTAACTTAAATTAAAAAAAAAAAAACTGTCTAAAGCCACTATATCAGGTAGTAGGAGTGGATTCTCTTATTAAAAATGCAACCTTAAGGGCGCCTGGGTGGCTCAGTGGGTTAAGCCTCTGACTCCTGATATTGGCTCAGGTCATGATCTCAGGATTGTGAGATCAAGGCCAGAGTCCCACGTCAGGCTCCCTGGTGTGTGTGGAAGGTGTGGAGCCTGCTTAAGATTTGTTCTCTCCCTCTGCCCCTCTGCTCCCTCCTGCTCATGCTTGCAGGTAAGCATGCTAAAACAAACAAACAAATAATAAATGCAACCTTAATAAGTCAAATCCATTCTACTCTAATAGGATATAACTTGTGATTCTGAGACGCTGGATGCTGCTAATGATGTAGGATCATCCACTCATTGATTAACTGGAGGCAATGGAACTCCGACTCTAGATACAAAATCAGACTGACTTCAAATTCCAGCTCTTGCTATTCATTAGCTATGGCTAGATAATCTGTTCCTTCTTACCCTCATGTCTTAATAAGAAAATAATAATAGCATATACTGCTTAAGTTTGATTTAAGGGTTAAAGGAGTTACTATAATGTGTTCAGGAATGTGGCATGGTTAGTACCAACAGATAATCACTATTAATGTGGAAGCTCAGAGCTCATTAGAGGAGTTTTCCAGAAAGTGGATGGATAGCTGATTTGCATCTTTAAATCTATCCTACTAGACAACTCCCTTGATGGCATGAATCATGCCTTTATTTACTTTCCAACACTAATTTACAACAGACATTTTCCATGCTCCATCTGTGTCCCATACAATGTATAAGCACAGATGATGCATTAGTAAGCAAATTTATACATGGACCCTGCTTTCAAAGATCTTGAGTTGGATAGAAATGAGCAAAAATATTCCAAAAAGTAAATGTCTTAATTACATTAAAATATTATTTGTTTTACATGAGGAGTAAATACAGGAATTTATAACCAATTTTATGCTTATAAATATTTAAGAAGATACATAGTAAAAACAAATAAATTCTTTAATAGGGATATGTATGTTATTTAAATCAATACAATGCACATCTCCGCCTTCTGACTTCATATTGAGTCTAAGGAAACCAACCTGGCCTACATCCTTCAAGATGGCCTTATAAAACTACTTCGGAATACTAAAGATGAGTATTTATCCATTCAACCAGCACTATTAAGCACTGTTCTAAATAATAGGGATGCTTAATTGAACAAGACATGAAAGATTCCTATTCTTGAGGAAATTATGTTTTATTTTGGAGAGACAGAGAGTGAAGTAGTAAATAAACAAATATATAAGAAAAATTCCCTTTAGTAAATGATGCTTTGCAGAAAATTTTAAAATAGGTAATTGGTGATATGAAATCATGGGCATTGGTGGCTGTTTTAGGTTGAGTGATTAAGAAAAAAGTCTCTTGAAGGACGTCACATTTAAAATGAAAGTTGACTGATGAGAAGGAGCTAACAGTGGGAGGCACTCATGGGGGCAGAGAATCACAGACAGAGGAAGAAGCTAGTGCAAAGGCGTAGAAGTAAAAAGAGCATGTTGTAGCAACAGCTCAGTGAGGTGGGAATGCACAGGGCAGGAAGAAGAGAGCTGGCTGCAGAAGGAGGAACAATCTAACTGATATAAAAGTTATATAAGGTAGGAAGTAGAGATTTCATGCATCACCTGAAAACATTTTTAAGGAGAGAAGAGACTATCTGATACGTGATTTAAGAAGACTTTTCCATAATTTAAGAAGACTATTAGGATTACAAAGGGGGTTAAAAAAAAATAAAAGGATTACAAAGGGCAGCCAAGTAGTAAGGAAACCAAGAGGAAGATGTTTTGGTGCTTCAGGCAACATTTGATAGTGATTGCACTGGGAATTTTAAAAATAGGAATATTTGGGATTTATTTTAAATATAAAGTCCATAGTAACTGCTGATGCATTGAATGTAGTAGGTAAGGCGGAAAAAAAAGAAATTAAGTATAATTATGAGACTTTCACTTGAGAAATGAAACAGAAGGTGATATTATCCACTCAGATAAAGACTTACTTAGAGACAAACAGGTTGGGTGTATAGACCAGCTGTTGACAAACTTACTATAAAGGGCCAGAAAGTAAATATCTTACTATTTACAGATCACACAGTCTTGGTTGCAACTATAGTGTGAAATCATCTATACACAAAATGTAAACAAATGGGGTGATCGTGTTCCAAAAATTTTTACTTAGAATTATTTGAGGTTCAGATTATAATTACAGTTGTAGTTTGCCAACATCTGATATAGACAAAAAATTTTGTTCAAGTCATGTTAAGTTTGACATGCCTATCAGACATCCAAATGGAAGTGCTAGGTTAGGTATACAACTCTAGAGTTCTGAGGAGAGGTAAAGAATTGAGGGCAAAAATTAGGATTTAGAAGTTTATTTCATTTGTATTGAATTAGAGACCTAACAGTGAGCATGTAGATAAAGAAAAAAAGAGAGAGAGAGAGAGAGATTCAAGGATAATAGAAACCCTCCAATATCTGGAATGTTGAGGTCAAGAAGAAGAGATCATAGAGATAGGAAGTCATCATTAAGTTTAGTTTCCATTACATGAAGGGAAGAAGAGATTTCCAGAAGATAGTATAGCTGGCCATGTTGAAAGCTGCTAAAAGTTTAAGTAAAATAAGAATAAAGATGAGACTACTCATTTTGGCAGTGTGGAGGATACTGATGACTAATAGTTGAATCTCTGGAATGTGAGAAGTGGATATAGCAATAAAATACAATACTTTTACAAAGTTTGGCTAGAGGGGCGCCTGGGTGGCTCAGTGGGTTAAAGCCTCTGCCTTCAGCTCAGGTCGTGACCCCAGGGATCTGGAATAGAGCCCCACATCAGGCTCTCTGCTCAGCAGGGAGCCTGCTTCCTCCTCTCTCTCTGCCTGCCTCTCTGCCTACTTGTGATCTCTCTCTGCCAAATAAATAAATAAAATCTTTTAAAAACAAAAAACAAAACAAAACAAAAGGCTAGAAAAGGAAGTAGAAAATGTGGGTCATGGCAAAATGTGGGGCTAGAGGAAGGCTTTTTATTATTTAAGAATGAATGATGGTAAGAAAATGTTTATTACTTGTTGAGAATGAGTCAGCAGAGAGAGAAGAACCAATGTAGGCAGAAGAAAAAGAGGATACATACATGTAAGAATAAATTCTCCAACAAGGGAAGATGGACTCAAATCCAGAGCATAAAGCATTGGAAGTTAACTTTGTCTTACAATCTGGAGATCTGGGATAAGTCATTTTCCTGCCTATTTCTGGAAGCTTTATATAACAGGCAATTGCTGGAGCCCACTTGAACTAGAAAGCACCAATGGGAAATATTAAGGAATTTTAACTTTTGGTAACTTTAAATCAGCCATGCTGTATTTACTATAGGCAAATCCTACAAATTAGGACTTTTTTCTTTTAAAGAATCCAAGGTGCTGTGTAACTGCTGGTGGCCTGATGCTATTATAATACCAAGAAACTGTTTACAGGAATCTCTTCAAGATGTTTAAATACTCAAGTTTCTGTGTCAAAATCCCACTATCCAACCACTGTGGGCTACTGCTGGAAATTGGTACAGAGGGAAACTCTGAAACCAACACAAGAAGTAGGACCTGGAGTACTGACTCTTTACAGTTAATTGGAATGTTTTAGTATAAAGGAGACCCTGAACCTTAAAAAAAAAGCATGAACTATAAAAATCTGTCTAGAAGGAGAATGAATCAAATGCCTACTTTCATGTAGGGAGTTTCATGAGGGAGAATCTTATTCTCCCTGAGTACATGTTCTTATGACCTTCAATTGGTTCCCTGCTTCTGTTGTTCAAATATGACACTTTCCATTGGTTGCTGATGCTGACCCCATCCCTGATTGTACCCCATTTGGCTTCCCCAGCTTGATCACCTTTTCCCAACAAGTTATCCCTGTTTTCATCTCTAGTTGGACTTTGCAATTCTCACCTTGATGCTGATAACCCGTTATAGACTGAATATGTGTATCTCTCTAAAATTCTCATGTCGAAATCCTAACCTCCAATATGATGGTATTAGGAAGTAGGGCCTTTGGGAGCTAATTAGGTCATGAGAGTAGAGCTCTCATGAATGGGATTAGTGTCCTTAAGAGACACAAAAGAGCTTGCTTCCAATCTCTGCTCTTTGTCATGCAAGGATATCAAGAAAAGACAGCTGTCTACAAAACAGGAAGAGTGTCCTTGACAGAAAATGGATCTGTCAGAACCTTCATTATGGACTTCCCAGGTTTCAGAAATGTTACAAATAAATGCCTATTAAGCCCCCCAGATTATGGTATTTTTGTTAGAGCGGCCCCAAATGATGAAGACTCCACCTGTATCAACAGTGTTCAAGACACCATTATCCCAGAGAGCTTCTGCTTTACAAGTGGAAATAATGGAATATATGTGAGACAAACAGAAAATGAAGCTCATTTTTATTTTTAATTACTGGAAAACAAACTAAAAACAAATTGCTACCAAATCTCAAACTTTGTAAATGAAACTCATGCCAGAATAAACAGATGGCCTCCAAACCTCCTCAAGAAGCACAGCCCACCACAGGCAAGACTCTGTAGCATCCAAGTATATGGCATAAGGGAGCTTAAAAGAAGACATTTAGATCTGTGATCCTGCACATTATGGGCTAACAGGTTTAATGAGGTTGGCATGACCTGTGCATCAAGTCAATTATATTTCTAATAGGGTAGTGGGGAGAAACAGGAAAGGTAAATTAATTTTCTTGAAAGAGCCACATTCCTCTAATTTTTAATACATTTCCATAAGATTTCACCTTCACTAAATCCCTGGTTGAGATAGAGAATAGTGTAATTTGAGAAGACAGGTACTTTATCTCTTTTTTTCCTAAATATCTTTCAATTTCAGATAAAAGAAAAACCTGCAATGCAAATATCAGTAATTACTATTATGCATTAATGATTCCATTGGTCAGACATTGTGATTGGACAATGAATGAAATTTCCTTGACTCGGGATTAATTATACCACTCTAATAACTAATAGTAGTCTTCAAAAGTGTCAAAAGAAATGAGGGGGGAAAAAAAAACCTGTTTTCATTAATTTTAGTTTTACTCTTTCCATTAAGTTTTCTCATTAATGAATAATCAATATTAATTAATTCATAACCAATACTATATAATATAAATAATATTTATTAATATTTAGTATTTGTATAATATATTAATAATTGGTATATAATATAATTAGCATATCATATACTAATAAGATATATTGTATAATAATTATTAATTATTCATTTCTTAAATTTCTTTAATTTCTTATGATTGTTATAAATTATATAATTATTAATAAATTAATAATGACTTATCAACTCTTATGTTGCAATTTCATGTTATTTAAACTATTGGAGAAGTGTGATAATTAGGAGGAATGGCAAGAAGGGCATCACCAAGTTGAGATGGAAAGAAGAAAATCAGAAAAGATCAAAAAGATTGTATTTATTTTCATTCATTCCATCTTGTGTACTCCCTTGATAAAGGACTGGAAGTCTATTACAAAATGTGAGGATCTAAAAAAAAGAGGATCTAGGTAATTACCCACTTTTAAAAAATGTAATTACTCATTATAACTCATGACACCTTATATTTGTATGTGACTTGCTGACTTTTATTATATAATATATGTTCACATGCATTATATTTCCATCATTTGTATTTTACAAGCGAGGGATGCTATCCAGAAATGTAGGAAAACTTGGCTTAAGCTGAAGAGAGACAAATGATGGCAAAAACCAAGAGAAAGCAGTTCTTCTCAACCTGTTATTACTGCTCTTTTCTTTAAGTAAGCTAGTAGTTAGAGATTCTAAGCACTTATACTGACATTTATTTATTCATTCAGTTAATACTTAAGAAATGATTGAGACCTGTCTTGGATCCACTCTGAGCTAGTACCGAGTATACAGTGGTGAATAAAACACAAATCATCCTTCCCTTATTGGGGGCATAGAGACTAGTTAGCCTGAGAGAAAGAAAAAAAAAAGTAAAGAAATGTCAAAAAAAATAACAAAACATTTAAAATAAATGTCATTTAAAAGTGACCAGGGTGCACTTAGACAATGAATAGGAGCAGGTCTTATTTGAGAGGGCAAAAAATAAGGGTAATTTTCTATAAAACTTAAGCAGAGACCTGGAAAATGCAGTATCAAGTATATGAAAAGTGGGTGAAAAAACATTCCAGGCAGAGAGAATATGTGACAAGGAGAGGGTCTGGTATATCTGAAAAACCAGAAGTTGTCCCTTGTGACAAGAATGGAAAGCAAGAGGGGGAGGCTGTCAGGAGAAGAATTTAGAAAGGCTGTCAGGGGCCAGAAGAAAGAAAGTGTTGGATATGGTAAGGAGGGTACATTTTACTTAGGTTCAGTGGGAAATCAGTGCATGGTTTCCAGGGAGAATGGTGTCCTTATTTTATGTGATTCTCTTAACATTGCTATTGGATAGGTAGGAGAGTGATCAGAATAGCTGGTGGACTAGAGCATGAACAGACGCAGAGCTTTCAGGAACCTGCTAAAGGGACACAGTCATTTATTCACAAACACTCATCCGGGTTTCCCTGCCTAGCCTGGTAGAAATATCCAAAATAAACTCTGAGAAGAGAATGAACACCTCACGGTTTAAAAATAATGAAACTCTTTCTGAAACTTCACTGTTCAAAATACCTAAGTCCCAAGCAACAGAGAAAAAGTCAACTTCCAGTGGTAGACAGCAGTTCTCTTAGCTTTAGGGAGTTTAAAACCAAAATACTTATGTGGATTTCTGACAACAGACACATCGTGTACAAGGATTGTCATTTCTTTAAAAAGAACATGCAATGTTTAATACATAAGCTTTATCCACTGCTTAGTATCATGAGGATTAATTAGTTAAAGCTACAAAAATACAATGAGGATAAAGGGTGCTAACATGTCAATACATCATGCTCTTACTGCTGTAAATCAGACACCTAAGATTGGAATTTGTTTAGAACCTTTCACTTCCCTGAAGTCAAACTTAAGATTTGTCTGCTTTTGCTGGTTGCTGGACTCTCAATGCCTGTAACAATGTCTGACTTGAAATAAATGCTGGGGCTCAATAAATTTGTGTTCCATGCAACAAATTAAAATCTGGCTCTAAAAATCCTTAGAAAAAGTGACACTATTACGATACTTCTTACTTTGAATTTAACTTTTTCTTATATCACTAATTGCCATTTACACTGCTACAAACTAGTGAAAATTAACTGAGTACATATGTATATATATGTGTGTGCACATGTGTGTATAATTTATTCAGCACACTGTGAAACAGTAGCAGTGTGGTTGGGGAGGGGGTGTCAAAATGTCAGTGTTTTATTCATTGTCTTGTCTCACCACACATTAACTTATTAAGCCAAGCAGAGAAACTCCTTAGAACATGCTTTAGAAAGTTAGGACACAGGTACAAATGTTTATTAAGGAGAAATCTTACAAGGATTCTCTTTTTGCCCTAACAAAAGATTTGAAATCTTGGTCATTCTATGGATGATGACTTCCCCAGCTATTGGCCATCTAATTCCTGTGCTTGTTTACTTCATGGCAATGTTGTAAGCTATAAGTGAATTATTTATTTGTCTCCTTTTTTGTCTGCCCCAGCAAAGTATAAGCTCATGAGAACACGGAACTTGTCTTTATTTTTTCGCTTCATTTCTAGAAATTACCACAGTTGCCTATGCTCAAGGCGCTGGGGAAATATTTTGAGAATTGAGTAGATAAGGTTAAGATATGCATCTATAGATTCTGTTCTATAAATCCTCATGCCTTTTCTACTTAATATTTATACCATTCATTCATCAATATACACCTTTAAGAAGGCTTAATATATTAGATGTTATACAAGGCTTTTGTAGCAAGATGGAAATAAGTGTCATTCTCAAAGGAAGCAGCCCTTTACGGAGGCAGGTCAAAAATAAGAAGACACATATGAATAAAACAATTATAAACTGTAATAATGGCATATGGAAATTAATTTGAATAGGACAGAGAAAAACATGGGAATCAGGAAAGATTTGGAAAAGAAAAAAAATCAGTTATGAGGAGAGCCTGAAAATGAGGTCAGGGGTCAGTGAGAGGCTCCAAGGAGGGAGAATTTTGACATTTCAGAGAAGTGTAAAGAAGAAAATGAGCTTTGGTGCACCTGAGTGGCTCAATTGGTTAAGTGTCTGCCGTTGGCTCAGTTCATGATCTTAGCGTCCTGGGAACCAGCCTGCATCATCAGGTACCTTGCTCAGCGGAGAATCTGATTCTCCCTCTGCCTCTGGCTCTAACCCCTGCTGGTGCTCATGCTTTCTCTCTCTCTCTCTTTTTCTCTCTCAGATGAATAAATTTAAAAATCTTAAAAAAAAAAAAGAAAAAGAAGAAGATAATGAGCTTGAAGTAATCAATCAATACCGACAGGGAAGCATGGTAAGGTTGGAGAGGTAAAAAGCTGTCAGAAAGTATTCCCTAAAATAATATAGAAAAACCCATTGAATTTCATATAAAGTATGTCCCAAATATTTCTTGAGATATATTTATCCTAAAAACTTCATGGAAGGGCACCTGGGTGGCTCAGTCTATTAAGCCTCTGCCTTCGGCTCAGGTCATGATCTCAGGGTCCTGGGATTGAGTCCTGTGTAAGGGTCCTTGCTCAGTGGGGAGACTTTTCCTCCCTCTCCTTCTGTCCCTCCTCACTGCTCACTCTCTCTCTGAAATAAATAAATAAAACCTTAACAAAACAATTGATATCTTTCTGAAATTCAAATTTAACTGGGCATTCCTTTAAGTTGGCATTTTTTTAAATGTAGAGTTGAAACTCATTATTTATGGATTCTGTCTTTGTGAATTCACCTGCTTGCTTACATTTAACTGTATTACCCCAAAATTAATACCCATGGTGCTGTCAGAGTCATTCATAGACAAGTGCAGAGAATCAAAAAGTTTAACTCACTCAACAGGCACTTTCCCAGATGAAGTCAAACAAGGCAGTGTTCTGGTATGAACTTTCATACTGTATATGAGCTCTTCTCATAGTCCACCTAGTGTTACTTTTTTTTTTTGCACTTTTCCATTTTAGTGCTTTTTTGGGGATTTTACTATTTAACATGGTCCTCAAGCTGCAGTGTTGTCAAGTGTTGCTAAGCGCAAGAAAGCTGTAATGTATCTGAGGAGAAAAATATGTGTGCTAGATACTTCATTCAGGCATGAGTTGTAATGTTATTGGCTAGGAGTTCAAATATTAACCAATCAGTTATAATATTTAACATGATAACTATGGGTATTTATATATAATGTTATAAATTTTTTATTTTATACAATTATGTATAAAATTATTTATATATTAATTATATATTATTGACTCATCAATATTTGAATCATAGCCAAAATATACATAATATATATAACTGATCCATTGATATTTGCACTCATGACATATATATATAAAATTCACAGTAAAAAAGTCTAATATACTACATTATCATAAATCTGCAGTATATACACGTTTTATATAATTGATATTTATCCTCACAATCTACATACAATATAATATATATGTAATAATGTGTCTTTCAAGAGAAATACTCATAACAGAAGGCTATGTATTGATTGTTCAATGAAAATGTTCCAACCAGAGGCTCTCAGAGACTTAACCCTTCATTTCCCCTAGGAGCAATAGTTCCAGATTTGCTAATTCAATGTTGTTGGTAATTTTATAGAACATATGGACTGCAGCTAATGAAAATCAATGATGTGTGTGTGTGTGTGTGTGTGTGTATCTCCATATATATACACATATATGTGTGTGAGTTATATATATTTACATATACATATTTATATATTTAGAATTCATAAATGTATAAAATATACAATTTTATATCATATAAATATACATATTACATATTTTTTTCTTAATCTGACAACATGAGGTATTTTGTAGAGTTTTGTAGAACATAGTAGGGAGTTCAGATGCCATTCTGTTTCTAGGTTTAATAAGAAGCCACTGAAGTTTAAATATGGAGAGTATGTTGAGGACATATTCTGGAAGGGACACATCTGGAAGCAGAGAAAACAATTACTTG
>PISX010031183.1:0-17738 GCA_004024625.1 Mellivora capensis
CGGGGTTTGATCCCAGGACCCTGAGATCATGACCTGAGCCGAAAGCAGAAGCTTTAACCCACTGAGCCACCCAGGAATCCCTAAAGATTACCTTTTATCTTTCTCTCCCTTGGTCTGAATCCTAAATTTCTGGGGTAGGACTGAGCATGAGTCAGGGGTTCCTTCATTGAACTGCCACCAATGGGGTCAATTTCACATCTACAAAACATACCTCATTGTAGATGTAAACTTATGCTTGTAGAATTGATTTACCTCTTGACCAGAACTGGGCATGGAAAATGGGGATCAATTTTCTGGGTGTAAATTTATTCTCTTAGAATGAAAGAAACTTTGAAATCAACATATTTATTAAAGAAAGAAACAGAAAAAATTGGACCATCGAAAATATAGCAGTGTATAGACTACAGACCTTATTATCAGTTAAACTTGCATTCACATACTGACTCTGCCATTTTATAGGTGCATGGTCTTGTGAATAACATTTAATTTCTTTGAGTATCACTTCCTCCATCGTAAAATAATATTTACCTAACAAAATTGTTTTGTGGGTTGCATGGCAGGATGAATATAAGTGAGTTTTGTGCATATAGTATATCAATATAGTGAATTAATATGGCTAGTCCTGCTAATGGCTCAGGTCCCTACTCTGATGAAATCTTTTCAGAAAATCATTCCTCGATTAGCTCACCCTTTACTCTCCTTTATTTTTCTCATTGCACATTTTATTGTTTAAATTATGTCATCTCTGTCTATATTTGGTTTTTATCTATCTCTTCCATCAGACTGTAAAGTTCACGAGAGCGGAATTTTTCTCTCCATTGCTCACTAACATAGTCTCGCTTTCTGGAGCAATGTCTATTAGATGCAAATTTGTTTAATGATGGAAATGTATGTTAAACACAAAACAGCCATTATATTTCAGTGAAATGTTAGAGTATATAGTCTAACTTCCAGATCTTTGAACATATTGTGTCATGAACAAAGAAATATTCTTTAATTAAATGCTGAAAAAAAAGATTCTGAAAATTTTCATGGGATTTCTTAAGGTTGTACATTTAAAAAGAATGTTTCCCAATGAAAGTGAAAAAAAAAAAAAAGATTAGGAAAGTAAAAGAAGATTCAAGAATGGAGTTCATGTTTCCCATTATCCCAAAGATATAAGAAGTGGAATAAAATATCTAAAAATGCTCTCTTTACCTATCAGAAGGTACTTCTGGATGGTGATGATATGCAAAAAGTTTAATATTAATAGTTTAATGAACATTATTTTTAAAAATATTTTATTTATTTATTTGAGAGAGAGAGAGTGAGAGATTGAGAGAAAGAAGCAGACTCCCCATTGAGCAGAAAGCCTGAGAAGGGGCTCAATCCCAGGACCCTGAGATCATAACCTAAGCCGAAGTCAGATGCTTAACCAACTGAGCCACCCAGGTGCCCCTAGTTTGCTGAACCTTGTATGTTTACAACATGGAGCATGTGGTACTGCCTTACCGAAGAGTGAAAGGTTGTTTTGTTTTAGATGGAATACTGTAGATTTGAAACAATGTTATTTATATCAAGCTATTAAATCATACCATCAGTGAATTTTAGGTGATTAGTTGAGCTCTTAAGAATTCTTGCCCACAAAGTGATATGAAACAAGGAAGGAAGAATTCCTTGGCATTAAGGAAGGGGTAAGCATTTAAAAAATGAAATAAAAAAGAGTACTGAAGTGGAAGTAAAAGTAGAAACCAAGATAGAGAAATGTAAAGAACAGATGAACACTGGCAGGTAGATAATGTCATCTATAATTACGTGGAAGTCTAATTACCCTGATCTTAAGTGTGAAAGATCCATTGCAAAATTTTCTCTAAATTTGTCTTGTGTGTGATAACTCAATGTCCACAAAAGGTCGATGATATTACAAAGCACAGTCAAATACCTTACAAAGAATGAGAGAATTTGAGAGATTAGCGGAGCAAGTGTTTCTACAGAAATACGGTCATTCATGCAAAAATATTATTGCAGAGAAATTTGAGAATCAATATTATGATATCCCATACTTCATTGCTTTCTAACTTCATTCCTTCTTATATCTGAATCTGATAATCAAACATCATTCTTCAGGTTCAGTATGGTATTTGAAAATATTATCATCTTTTTTTGAGAAGTTAGGCTCTAAGATTAAATCCATTGATTTCTAGCCATAGTATCCAAGAGAGGGAGAGAAAGTACTGGAGGAAGAGGAAGATCTATAATCAGCCTGCAGAGGTGTATGATACAAATGAGATGAACTAAATATACACTATATACAATGTACACTAAATAGATGTAAAATATAGACATAATTTCTGAAGTTACATGTAATACTATATTGTGGCTATGTAATGAAAAAGTGCAATTTATGCTAATTGTATAAGGGAAGAAAGAACAATTGCATTAGAAATAATTTATAACTTATAATGCCTTGGTTTTATTTAAAAAGTTAAATTAAGATATTTATAATTATATATTATCCATACAATGTATAGTATATAATGCATATATTAGCAACAAATTGTTCTCATGGGTTTAGAATATTTTTTGTTTAATTAAAAACCACACGATCATCTAAAGAGAAGAAAACCATGTCATTAAACCATTTTTTTTTCAAAATTATACTCTACCCTATGTATACAGAATAATAATGTATGCTAAGGTGTGAAGACTAAAAGAGGTAATACATACAAACACTCTTAAAAATGCTTTACAAAGCAAAGAATGTGTTTTATCTTAACAACTTAAGGTAATGTTGTGAGCTAGACATGAAAAATTTAAAGGTTGGCAGTAAGAACAAAGATATACAATGTTTGAGAAATTGTTAGTGTCTCTTTTGAATATCCCCATCAACATTCATCTTTAGGGGACATAAACAGGAGTCGAGATTATTTCTGCTCTTCTGGCATTATTTTTCCAAAAATAATAATTAGCATGCATTATACTATAATTCCCCTAACAACCCCTTTATTTAGTTGCTTTACAAAGACAGTATTAGAATAAAAGAAGCTTCAGGCACTTCTATTATTATAACAGATGTCTCGTGAGATGTGATGATGTGCAGGTTACAACATTCTGATAGCTATTTCTAATGCATTACAGTAGGACATGGACCCTTGAGAATCACATGAAATTCTCTTCCATCTAGATTACATTTTCTCACTGTCCCAAAGTGCTTGATATGAACTGACACAGCCATAAATATGTTTATATAAATGGCACGCTGTCAGAGTTAGATAGCGAAATATATAGCCTTGAGTGAAAAATAATTTCAGATACTTTTCAAGTGCTTTTTGCTGTTGTAACAGTAATTCCTACAAATCACAGGGTAGACTATGTAAAATAACAATACTACCTACAGATTTAGTGAAATTTGTATTCTTTGAGGAACGTTGAAAATTTGTGTTCAGATAGTACCTAAGTATATTATGAGGGATAATTTAATTTTCTGGTGGTTTATAGATCTCTGGTTCCCTACACGCTCTCTTGAAAAGAAAACCAAGTTCTCATCTCCTTCTGATAAATTATGAATGACCTGTGATCACTGCATGTATATCTAATTAATGAAATAAATATATTCATAATATTCTAAATGTATATGCAGAAGAAATACATACATTAACTGTGTTATGAATTGAGAAAATATGTATTTCAACACCTCATAAGATTATCGACAACAGAGAAATTAAATTTATTGAATGCTTAGAACAGTGCCTCTTAAGAAGTACAACCAATAAATGAAATTTGTGAATAGCTTCAAAATTATTACATTGCCTGCACAAAGCCTCACATGAAATTTATTTCATACTTTACGACTTTCCCTTTGTCCTTTTACTTTGTCTAAATAACTAGTAGTGTTAGATATGATTGAGCCCTTAGATTGAGTTGGTTCACTAAATGTATTATTCAGGTTTTTCAAACAGTAGGATGGTAATCAGAGGATTTTGCCATGTCGTATGATTATTCAGATTGCTGAAATATTTTAGTATCATAATCCAAATTGTAGCACTTGTGCTACAATTTTTTATGTCACCTATTTTTTATGTCATACTCCTGACTATTATGCTCATTCTATTTGGCAACAATTTTAAGCTTGCCATTATTTAAAGCTTGATTGAAACCTCAACTCCCTCATAAAGTATTATCCAAATTCTATGCTAATTTTCTTTTTTCTTTAAACTCTGTCAAATGCAAAGGCAGCAGGGACATTTTGAAAAACTTCCACCTTTCTTTATTGAATCTCTTATTTTATTTTATTTTTTATTTTTTAATTTATATTATTTTATTTATTATTTTTTTATTTCTGCTTTTGCTCAACAAACCTGAGAAAGTCTGTTAAGAAACTTCGCAAGTGGACTACAGGTTTTATATGAAAATTCAAAGGTCCAACAATGTTGAAGGAAATCTGGAAGAAAGAAGAAAAAAATTGGATATAATCTATAAAATCTTGAGGTGTATTATATACGCAGCAGAGAGTTAAGAACAGTTGGTCTTTTGCCCTCAGATCTTGAGAGATGACCTCCAAGCCTTCCTGATAAAATTGTTTTTTTTTACCTGGAGATTTTGGGCTATGCCACTTAGTCTATGCTAGAAATGGGTGGTCAGCCATGTCTAATGATCAACTCCCAGGAACAACTAGACTCCAGTTTATGAGATTTCCTTGTTGGTAATATTCTGTGAGAATTGCCAGTCATCATTGTAGAGAGAAATATGAGCTCTTCACACCACTCCTCTAGCAGATAACAACCAGAAGCCTGGCATCTCTGCACCTGCCCAATATGCCTTTTCTTTTTGTTTATTTTAATCTGTATCCTTTCACCATAATGAATGGGAACCATGCGTATAACAACTCTTTCTGAATACTGTGAGCCTTTTTATTGGTTTGTGACCCTGAGGATGATCTCAGAGGCCTCACAGATGTACTATAAGACTATAGTAATTGTCAATTTGGTGTGAAATACAAAAAAATAGGTCATTGGAACAGAATTTATTGTGTGTTACAATAAGGTAGCCACCAGTTACATATGGTTGTTTAAATTTAACTTTTAATGAATGACTGGAAGTAAAATGAAACATTCAGTTCCTCAGTATGCACATATATACATGTCAAATGCTTCATAACATATGGTTAGTGGTTGTTGTATTGGACTACATAGATATAAAACATTTCCATCACCATAAAAAATTCTATGTACTAAGAGTGAAGTTTCCAATAAAAGGTCCAGTTAGATAGATAACTATTTCAGACAAATTATGCATTAGAATTTGAAGGTAAAGTTATAAAACCTCTAGAAAATTACATATGAAACTACCTTCATGTCCCTTACACAGAGAACAATTTCTTAAAACAAGACAAAAATACTAAGTCTTAATGGAAGCTATTGGGTTACATTAAATACAAATCAGTTCTTCAAATAACAGAGAGTGGGAGAAGAAACTTGTAATGAATATAATTAACAAAGGGCTTGTATCAAGAATATATAAAGTAAATTTACAAAAAAAAACCACGACAAACAATCCCATAAAAAAATGGATTAGACTTTATCAGGCATTTCACAAAAGATAATATCCAAACAGCCAATTCATACACAAAAATGTACTAAACTTCAGTAGTTATCAAGTCAATGCTCTATTAAAAATACAGTGAAATATTACTGTATACCACTAGAAAAGCTAAATTAAGAAAAACTGAGAATATCAAGTGTTGGTGAGGAAATGAAACCATGAAAATTCTCACACTAAGCAGGAGAGATTGTAAATTTTTAAAATTACATTTAGAAACTCTCTGACACAAATTTCCATGTTAAACAAGTACATAACCCATGACCTAGCCATTCCTCACTTGGAAATGTATATAGCTGACACTCTCATGTGCATCATAGAAATGTATGAGAATAGTAATTTCAGCATTATCACTAATAGCTATGAAGCTAAAAACAATCCAAACACTCACCAACAGTAAATTAAATAAACTGTGGTAAGTGTGATAATAAGTATATGTGACTACTGCTGCAGGCAAAAATGTAGATGAATATGAATGATACTGTAGTAAAAACAATATAGAGGTGATATGCAAAAGAATATATTATATGATTTGTATATAAAGTTCAATAAAAAGAAAAATTAATTTATGCTGTTAGGAGCCAGGATGGTGGCTTTCTTTGAGTGAGAGGAGAGTATAGATTTTGGGAGGAAGACACCAAGGCGCTCTGCATTGCTGGTACTGTAATATTTCTTGATGTGGGTAGTTACAAAATATGTTTACATTGTGATACTTCATCAAGTGGTACATAGGATTGAATGTACTATTGTGATGTAAATATAATTTAATAAAATGATTCTAAAATTTTATAACAAGTAAGATAGAATATAACACCTGTTTAATAATAATTGCATGCATTCTAGAGAGACGCTAGTCCAGTTTTAACATGCTAAAATAAGGGGAAAACAAAATGATTCTGGATGATTTTAGTAAATAAAACTAGTAAAATTACTAGTAATAACTATTTTTTTTTCTCAGAGGGGGGAAGGGGCAAGGAAAGAGGGAGAGAGAGAATCTTAAGCAGACACTGCTACAAGGAGCTAGATCTCATAACCCTGAGATCATGGCCTGAGCCGAAATCCAGATTCAGATGCCCAACTGACTGAGCCACTCAGGTGCCCCTTAACTATTTACTTATTTAAGACAGCTTAATAAATTGCTCAAATTAAATTTAAGCTGCTTATGTAATTTACTGATTCATTCATTCAACCAGTTGTTTGTTGAACAACTACTAAATGCTAATATTGAACTATACACTAGCTGCCATCATGAATTAGACTTGACACTTTGCATATTTTAATGGGTTTAAAAATATAGAGGAGATAAGGAAAATGTAACGCCTTTGAGTCCTTAATAAAGATTTTTATAGTTCCCCCATGTGTTTATTAACCACTTACCATTCTTTTAAATGAGAAAGACATTCATGAGTGATCATTTGACCTGGAAAAATATTTTAAACTTCGTTATTTCGGAAGTGTCAATTTCAGTTTGAGCAGTGCATTATTTTGTTGCATAATGAAGATAGTGCACAGCCTAAAATATAAGATGGGCATGTTCTCACTGTGTGAGTCAAAGGAGTGAACAAAACATTCCATGATCCTCACCATCTTGGAATTTACAAACTAGTAGTTTATATACACGTGACAAGAAATAATACACATAAAACTTCAAGAGTGGTAGTAAGTGTTATGGAACAAACATATGTTTGTTTATGCTGCATATGTTGTGAAAGCATATAACAAGAATGTGTACTAATATTAATATCCTTGCTGATATTGACTGTTAAAAGATTAAACTTGCCTGAATTTCTCAACGCTCTTGTGAAAAGCCCTCACTTCCCAAGAAGCTTTTCACATGCCCTGAAGTATGTAGGTATTTGTCTAGTTAATTGTTCTAATTCAAAATGTAGTAAAATGTCTCTTTCTTCCTAGAGGCCAGAAGTTATTGCCCTGAACTAGATCCATAACTAAGTACCTGGGGAGACTGGAGCTTTATCTTCCTAGGTATTTACATATCCATGAGAAATGAGCCTAGAGACTTGGAGAAAACTCCACATCTAAAAAGCTGAGGTAAAGAGAACCATCAGACACCTCCAGAGATTGTGTTCTCATCTCAAATGGCTGGAGGAGAGGGAAGACCTTTTCAGTAAAGGGAACGGCTACCTTCTTCAACCTTGTAAGTAGAGGAAAATAAGTTTTCCTCGTGCCTCACTGTGAGATCTTTAGTTACATAAGAAAATTCCATCACTGGTTCACAAGACTTCACCTCATAATAACTAGGGTAATGGGGGATACACACTTATTATTTGCTGTGAAGTAATAATAAATCTGTCCAATCCAGTGCAACTTGTGTGTGCATCTAAGATACCATAATAACAATGAATATTTAAAACCCATGGGGCGCCTGGGTGGCTCAGTGGGTTAAGCCTCTGCCTTCAGCTCAGGTCATGATCTCAGGGTCCTGGGATCGAGCCCCACATCAGGCTCTCTGCTCACCTGCTTCCCTCTCTGCCTACCTCTTTGCCTACTTGTGATCATTCTCTCTCTGTCAAATAAATAAATAAAATCTTTAAAATAAAATAAGATATATCCAGCACTAGGGTCACTTGGGTGGCTCAGTCCTTAAGCAGCTGCCTTTGGCTCAGGTCATGATCCCAGAGTCCTGAGATCAAGCATCTGGCTCCCTGCTTGGTGGGGAGCCTGCTTCTCCCTCTCCCACACCTGCTTCTTGTGTTCCCTCTCTTGCTGTGTCAAATAAATAAAATCTTTAAAAAGTAAAATAAAATCCCGCACTAATACCCAAACTTTGTGAATACTTATATGTGCCAGTTGCCATTCCAATTTCCCTACACAAATTAAATCACCGAATATCTACAGCAACAATTTAAAGTAGTTACTATTATTATCCGCCAATTCACATTCAGGAAAAATAGAGACGGAGAGAAGTTAAATGTCTTGCCTAACTAAAGTGACCATCTCTAATTGGGTACATTGAAAGAAGAGAGAAAATGCTGAGAACTGAGGAAGGAAACTATTAATTTTTATAGATCTATGACAAGTTAGCATTGCATTTCTTGTTTTTCAGCCCCCTACTAATAAGGATCGTATAGAAACATTTTAGCTATAACACTATATAGGTATTCCTGAATAGTCTCATATTTTGCTTAAATTGCACACTAAAATAGCAAGGCTTATTAAGAGAAAAAAAGAAAGAAAGAGAGAGAGAGAGAAAGAGACAAAGAAAAGGGATAAGGTTAGAAGTAGACCGCTGAAAATTCATGCAATTTTGTAACTGTAGAGCCCTTGAAGAGAGAAAGACAGAGAGACACAGAGACACAGAGAGAAACAAAGACAGAGACAAAGAGATGGAGACAGCGAGAAGCCAAATACAGCAGGGCAGGTAGCTAGCTCCCCGCGGGCATTCATAGGCAGCATCATATTCTTACTGGCCTTCAAAGTTGAATTCCTCTTTTCTCCATCAAATGTGGATTCTTGAAGGAATTCACTTCCGAAACCATAGGACACCGGATATGCACTATACTTTCTTTTCTTTTGTTTTTTTTATTACTATGAAAGAAATGTTTCATTTTCCTCATGTGTGTTTTCTACTTCCCAAAATAATTTCACATGGTACACTAAAAGAATATCTTGAAGCAACAAACTAGCTACTGCTTCCTCTAAATAAAGGCACTTTTGTGGGATTTTTAGCTTATTCTTAAGGTTTTTATGTTATTTATTTGCCTTTTCTCTGTGAAAAACTTGTCAATTACAACTTGAAAACAGTAATGTAACTAAAAAAATTCATATAAAACAACTTCACTACTCAATGACACTAATATTTCTTATTTGCTGAACATGTGTGAGATGATTTGCATTAAGGTAATATATTTCTAGCAGAATAGACTGGACTCAGAATAAGTATTAAATGTTTGACTTAGTCATTTAAGAATTAATTTATGTATTAAGAAATACCAATCTTGGGGCTCCTGGGTGGATCAGTGGGCTAAACCTCTGCCTTCAGCTCAGGTCATGATCTCAGGGTCCTGGGATCCAGCCCCATATCAGGCTCTCTGCTCAGCAGGGAACCTGCTTCCCCTCCATCCCCCCCACCCCCCCGCCACCTGCCTCTCTGCCTACTTGTGATCTCTGTCAAATAAATAAATAAAATCTTAAAAAAATACCAATCTTTTAAATTTTTATGACTGGCAGTGTATTTTCCAGATAAAATTTATATCATTACTTTGTAATGGATCTTTCCTCAACCAGGTGGTAGCTATTATAAACAATTCCAAGTTTTTGTCTTTATTCTTCATTCTACAATTTACTTCCCCTTGTGTACAGAGATAAATTAAGTTTTCACAGCCTCAATTTGTTCATTTATAAATTGAGGAGGTAAGAATTGAAAGGTATCTTCTATGTCTTAACCAATTCTGGCCAAAGCTTAGGAAAGGATAAATGTACATTTAATTTTTTTAAAATGATTTTATTTATTTATTTGAGAGAGAGAGAAGTAGAGAGAGAGAAGGAAGGAGAGCACAAGAAGGGAAAGTCGGAGGCAGAAGCAGACTCCCTGCCGAGCAGGGAGCCTGGTGTGGGACTCCATCCTGGGACTCCAGGATTACCACCTGAGCTGAAGGCAGTTGCTTAACTAACTGAGCCACCCAGGCACCCTACATTTAATTTTTTGAACTCACATTCTTTAGGAAAAAATTGTCTAAATTATGTGTGTATAATATAGACACATAATCTGAAAAATAAAATAGTGTGCTCTCCTTCTGACCAATTTACTTTTAATATTATAAAGTTCTATTTCAATTAGCTTATAATCCACATTCTTTACCATGACCTTCCTACTTTCATAGACTGTGAGAATTTTTTTTAAACTGTCACTTATTAGATGAACCACAAGAAACCAAAAAATTTAAAAAAAATCCTGAACTTTCTGGGATATTCCTGTTTTAATGACATCTCAGTTCATATGCTTACTCCAAAATTAAAAATGTAAAATACCCAGTATTCATATTAGTATTATTTATGACCTTGTCTTTGTTTTAGCTTTCTATTCTTGTCTTAAGGCTATGAGATTTCAGAATATTACATTACTTAGATGTTAATGACTCACAAATTAAGATCTTACTCTTGCTTCCCACAGTGCTTCTCCAAATGCCTATTTGACATTCCCAATCCATATAGTTTATTCAGGGATCTAGCTTGTTCCCCTTTGCTCTCCAAATAAACCCATTCTTAATCCTGGCTTGCCCAACCTGAAATGGCTGCACCATCTACATAGAAGTTCAAGTATGTACCCAAGTTTGTCTTATCTGCATCTACCATATCTAATTAATTAAAGAACATTGGGTTTCTTCTTCAAATACGGCTCTTATTCATTTATGTATCACCCTATTCCGCTTTGTTACTCTCTGGTACAAGCCACCATTATATTTTGCCAGCACTACCACACTGATATGCCAGTTCCTGGAACATACCAAGCCTTTCCACTAGCTACTCTCTGTCTTGGTCACTCTTCCTTCTGGTTTATATATGTTTCCAGAACATAGTAAATGCTCAATAAATAGCCATTCAATGAATATTTATTACTAGCCTAACAGAAAAAAAAAGATAAAAAATGAAAATTTTATTAAAAATATAATAGATATTGGGACACCAGTAGAGACTGGTTTGGTCATTTAAGTGTCTGACTCTTGATTGCAGCTCAGGTGATGATCTAAGAATCACCAAATTGAGCCCTGCATAGGGCTTAACACTGCGTGTGGATCCTGCTTAAGATTCTCTCTCACCCTCTGCCCACTCCCACTCTCAAAAACAACTATAGATAGATAGATAATAAAGATTGAGGCAGTAAATATTTTATATAAGTGAGATTACAACTCAGAAAGAAAATACAAACTTTACATCCAAAAACCCCCAAACTTAACAAACAAAAGTTTTAAAAATCAGAAATTCAATTGATATTATAGATTTTTACATACACATACTTCCTCTAGTCTTTGAAAGTTGAAATAGATATTAAGAAGATACTAATTTTTCTAAAAAAATCTAATTAAGAAAGAAATAGAAACACAAAGAGAGTGTGTACACACTTTTTAAAAGCAATAGAGACTACATCTCATTTTTGAAACATCCATAAAACTTGATTAAATTTTATCAGCTATTTCATTAAATTATCCATAAGTTAACTCTAAATAGCAAAAATCATTCAGGTTATTCTCTGTTCATAAGATAATATAATTAGATTAAATTACAAAAAGTTGGGAAAACATTTAATAAATTTAGTATTTCTAACTAAATTAGATTTATTCCATGAAATGAAAGAGTTTCTTGATAAATATCCATTAATGTTACATCAAATAAGTAAGAAAAATCACATGATAATTCTAATAGAAGATCAGAGTATTTTGCTCTCATTTCTGATTTTAATTATATTCTAGAAATAAAACTTTGCCTTCCTACTTTAAGTAATCTGCTACAATAAAATTTATTTAGAGCAATTTTTATTTAAAAATTATCATTCTACTTTATCACTTTTATTAATATTAAAATTAATGGTATGAGATTATTGATATGATTAAAAAATAAAACTAGAGGGTATCATAAATAAGAAAGGATACCTATGTTCATGGAGCAAGAGACTAAAAGGATAAATTATTAAAATTGATAGCTCCTCCTTCAATATAAACAATAAGAGCCAGAGGAACTATTTGCCCTTCTCCTTTCAGTTTCTATTACATTAACCAAAGACATATACAAATAAGAGTGAACCTGTATCTGCCCCAGAAGAAGCTAGGATTGCACACACACAGAGACAAGGTGTGAGTTCAACATCTAAAACAAGACTAGTGGTTCCAACTCTAGGTGATAAACAGCGCCATCTGGAGAGTTTCATGAAAATCCAACAGAACTAGAACAGTTTATTTTGTTGTTTTTACTTTATTTGTGTACCTTTCATTTATTTCGATTATCAGAAAACTTTGGGAATGGTTATTTTAAGAGAAACCTGATTGAGAGGAAGATCAATTCTATTGCAATTAGGAATCTTAAAAAAAAAAGTCAACAAAGTAAACCACAGTGAAATTTCCCAGCACTCACGACATGGAGTGGTACAGGATATAAAATAAATAAATTTATGGTGCAACTGTTGGTGGGAAGGCAAAAGTTATTCCATGGGCAGTTGCATCAAGAGAACCTAGTACTAATGTCACCATGGCATTTATCTCATGTGACACGTGTTTTTCACCTACTCCTTATATTTAATGTGGCCAAATTTTGCTTGTCCCAGCTGAATTATAGATGATAGTCTCATCTGAGAATGGCAGCACACCACTAGGATCACATTACTAAGATTATTGCAACAAATATAAAAATGAAGTGTTGATAAAGAGGCAAATTTGCTGTTCTTCCTTTTTCATTCATCTTCTGAACAGGCACGTGGATCCTTAATTTTTCTTTTTTTTTCTTTTATTAACATATAATTTATTATTTGCTTCATGGGTACAGGTCTGTGAATCACCAGTCTTACACAATTCACAGCACCCACCATAGCATATACCCTCCCCAATGTCCATAACCCAGCCACCCTATCCACCCCCCACAAGGCAACCCTCAGTTTGTTTCCTGAGATTAAGAGTCTCTTATGGTTTGTCTCCCTCCCCAGTCCCATCTTGTTTCATTTTTTCCCCTCTCTTCCCCCCATGATAATCTTTCATTATTAAACTACAATAGATTTAATTTTCTCTTCTTTCAACTCCTTTAAAAGATCTTTTTATTTTAATTTTTTTAATATATTTTTAAAATTTATTTATTTGTCGGAGAGAGAGGGAGAGAGAGAGAGCGAGCGAGCACAGGCAGACAGAGTGGCAGGCAGAGGCAGAGGGAGAAGCAGGCTCCCTGCCAAGCAAGGAGCCCGATGTGGGACTCGATCCCAGGACACTGGGATCATGACCTGAGCCGAAGGCAGCCGCTTAACCAACTGAGCCACCCAGGTGTCCCTAAAAGAATTTTTTTTTAAGATTTTATTCATTTATTTGACAGAGAGCACAAGCAGGGAGAGTGGCAGGAAGGAGAGGGAGAAGCAGGCTTCCCACTAACCAAGGAATCCAATGCTGGCTCCATCCCAGGACCCTGGGATCATGACCTAAGCTGAAGGCAGGAACTTAACCAACTGAGCCACCCAGGAGCTCTCCCTTAAAACATTTTGAGTTAAGAACTGACAAGGCACTTGGATGGCTCAGTCAGTTGGGTACCTGCCTTTAGCTCAGGTTATGATCCCAAAGTTCTGGGATGGAGCCCTGCATTAGGCTCTCTGCTCAGTGGGGAACCTGCTTATCCCTGTGCCCCTTACCCTTTGCACACTCTCTCCCTCTCTCTCTCTCTCTCTCTCAAATAAATTAATAAAATATTAAAAATTAAAAAAAAAAAACTCACAAAATTGAGCCTCCCCGAGTAAATACAGGACAAGAACAAATTCTTCACTTGTTCAAATCTGCTCTTCTCAAAATTATGATTATATAAAGTGATTAAGTAGTTTAAAAGAAAACCATCAATTTAAGAAATCAAAATAAGATCCTTCATATAAGTAGTTACTAAAAGAGGAAAGTTAGTATCTAGAATCTTTTTCTCTTTAAGATGTGAGAGAACCTAAAATCCACAAAATCTGAGATCAGTAGGTTAGTTTGAAATTGTCACATTTGTAATGTGTCAGAGGCATTAAATAGCAAGTTAAATAATACAGAATACTAAATCAGAGACTATGACAGGACATTTGAAGAGTTTGTAGAGAACTATGAAATAATATAAATATTATACAAGATAAAATAAGAGATAACAAGTTGAGAAGAAAGAGAAGCCTTGCACCCATCAGTTCACCAAATATGAAGAAAAAGTTCACAAGAGTAAAAAGTGTAAAATACATCCAGAATAAAACTTCACTAGCCCTTCCACTTTGGATTGGAATGTGCTGAAAATAGTGGAAGAACATAGGAAAATCACCAGCAAAACATCTTTGCCATTTGAACTTTTGGTAGGGTTGGAGGATAGATGTGCAAATTTTATTTTATGGTAGGAATAACTCCAGATTTGCTTAAGGAAAGCAGATAGATGATAAGCAATACTTAAAATTTGTAACTATGTGTGGAGATGGATGTCAACTAGAAATTTTAGTGACCATTTCACAATACATACAAATATAAATCATTATGCTATATACCTGAAAATAATACAATGTTATTTTTCAATTATATCCCAATTTTAAAAAATCAAGTAAAATTTTTTAAGCACGATTTCTGAGTTAAAAACTTTGTGAGGTTTTTTTTCCTCAAAATATTACAACATCATTAAAATTTTAGCAGGTTTTTAATGTTTACCACACACCTGCAAATGTATGAATCCTATAGGTTACAATAGTAAACATGATATGACCTTTGCTTTGCAGTCAAGAAAATTTCACAATTTTATGAAGGGTACAAACAGGTAAATAAATTGCTATGCCAATTAACAGCTGTATAACCATGAGCAACTTGGTTAACTTCTCTGTGCCATATCTCACTTATAAAATGGGATGATTTAGCTTCCACTTGTGATGGTTTGACTATTTTCAATGTGGCATCATTAACACATCTTTCCAAGGTCTCCTCTGCATTTCCTTAACCTCCTTGCCCCACATGTCTCCTTGTTAAGAATTTGCCAATGATAGACATTTGTGAGCTTTGGAAGACAGAAGAACAGGAGAAGCCATTATTCTCTGGAGGCTGTCACAGCCAAACAATAAACAAATGGGAGATTCCACTGAATTGTTTCAAAGAGCACTGGGGTTCTAGCTGCTTGGCTTTTGCACACTCAGACAGTTAGTGAGAGTTTCACATAGACTGTTGAGTACTATAGCAGTTTTCAAGAGCTTCTGGCTCTTGAATTGGGTCAAAAATAAAACTCCAAATTTAAAAAAAAATTAAAAATTTTTCGTAGCTTTCCTGAAATTTCTTATTGGGTTCCTTACCCTTCAGAGTCAGCATTCATAACTTTTCTTCTTGTCCTTTTAACTTTCTTGTCAGCCATTAATTCTTATATTAAGTCTTTCATACCTGAGAAACTGAATGTGGCTTCTGTTTGCTCTTGGATTGTAGACAACTATAATTTTGGTAACAGGAATGGATTTCCCGCCTCTGACATGCATGTGTGTTGTTACCAAATCATCTGTGGTATATAAAAATGTCTGTTTATCACTCTAATCAGCCTGCCAATAGCTACACACTAGATGTTGGGGACTACAGAGATTTATTCTAGTAAAGAGACTATATTTGGAATAGTAACTGTGATTGGCAACTACATGGGATGGCTCATGATAACTCATTAATCTTCTCCACGATCTCTTAGCTTCTGCACGGTCCAAGTAAGCAAGCCCAACAGGGATGTGACGGGATTCTTCACTGCTCCATGTTTAACAGTTTTTATTGTGGCATTAATCTTGCTAATTCTTCCCAGGATATGATATGGCTTTTATTTAATATTTTGAAGAGAGAGACAAGTGTAGTGGTTTCACGTGACCTTTCTTACTGTGATAGCCCCCAGTCCATTTCCTAGGGACCAGCATGAGTGTTCTGCTAATCCTTATTTCATCTATTTCATCTACAGCTTCAAAAACAGGAGAAATAAATGCAAGTCAGGTTTGTGGACCCAATGGACCCACTTTAACATAGATCTGAGCCAAAACTAGATCATGACACTTAGAAATATTTACATGATAAAGAAATTATACAAATGAAATTTTTAAAAACTATGAATCATGATATATTTTGGTCTCCTGGAGATAGTATCTCCTCAGAGCTAGTGTACAGTAATCCCTCAAAATACTGGTAGATGGCTATTAGTAGATACTTTTAGAAATGGAGAAAAAGATTTTCAGTATAGTTTTTTGTTTTAGATTTTAGTTTTGCATTTGAAAAAAGTTTGATTAAAATATCAACATATGCATACTTTTTTCCCTTATAACTAACATGTGTTCAATATATTTTAAACTTGGCAATAAGAAAATAAAGCATTCAAATATATATATGAAAAAAAGGAGACATCATGGGATTAATGGTCACAAATTAAGAGAATGTAAGATAGCTTAGTTATCTAAAAGCTCAATACACACTACTATAATTGGGTCAAAAATAAAACTCCAAATTTTAAAAAAAATTAAAAATTTAAAACTAAGCATATAGATATTATTTAGCTTGTTTTCAGTAAAGTATGGTAAAGCCCAGGTAAGCTGATTAAGGAAAAAGTACAAAGAATGAGAAGACATAAATTACCAATAGCGGGAAGAAATAGGGAATACATAATGATAGACCAAATGTAGCTTATCCATGAAATTTAAGGTTCGTCTAATATTTGAAAATTATTCTCATAAATTTAGAAACCAAAGGAGAAAACTAAGATGATTTTTTCCAAAAACCTGTTAAAGGCACTGTTATAAAAAAAAAAAATAGATGGATAGATAGATAGATATATGCCCATCAGGAATAGAGAAGAATGTCTTTAGTTGTTGCTTTTTTTAAAAAAATGTGTTAAAACCACTGTTATTAAAAGAAAATTATCAGCCCATCAGGAATCGAGAAGAACATCTTTAGTTGTAGAACATCTACAAAACCTTTAGTGAGCATTAATACTTCATGATGAAATGTTTTCTTGCTCAGGAAGAGAGCAACATGTCTGTTTTCTGTTTCTAATTAACATTGTATGGGGCATCTTAATCAATGCAATCAAGTAAGAAAAACAAATAGGAATTATAAAAATTAGAAGAAAGAAGTAACTTTATAGATAAAAGGGTTGTTTTATTGAAAATCTGGTGGAATCTACAAAAAGATTACTAGAACTGAATACTTTCAGCAAAGTCATAGGGCAAAGCACCAAAATAAAATATCAGTTGTATTTATAAACCATAAAACATTGCTTAAATTAACATAAGGATATTTTATTTTCATAAATACAGATTATATTTTATTACAAAATCTGTCTTTGGAATTTTTCTTTTATTGAAATCTAATTTATCTGCTATTAGTTTACACACACTAGAGCTGAAAAATATGAACTCTTTAATGTTCATATATTAGTAATATTATCATTATCAAGTTGTTAAATCTCCCCAACTCATCTATATTTTCAAGCAGAATTCCAATAATCCC
>PISX010031184.1:0-17713 GCA_004024625.1 Mellivora capensis
TTTTTTTTTTTTTTTTTTTTTTTTTTTTTTTTTTTTTTTTTTTTTTTTTTTTTTTTTTTTTTTTTTACTCTTCTGTTTCTTCATTTTCTTTTTTTTTTTTAAGATTTTATTTATTTATTTGACAGAGAGAGATAACAAGTAGGCGGAGAGGCAGGTAGGTAGAGAGAGAGGAGGAAGCAGGCTCCCTGCAGAGCAGAGAGCCCGATTCGGGGCTCGATCCCAGGACCCTGGGATCATGACCTGAGGTGAAGGCAGAGGCTTTAACCCACTGAGCCACCCAGGCGCCCCTGTTTCTTCATTTTCTAACATTACATTCTTTTTGGTTCATAAATTTTCTTCTCATTTCAGCCTATTTAAAAAAATTTTTTTTTCCTCCACAAGTCTTTAAAAGGCCAAAGCAAAGATTATTCACTTATGGCATCAGCCTTTACTATTATTATTTTATATTATTTTTATTTATATTGTATTTTATATTATTATTACTTACTATTTACTAAGTCTTTACTATTCCTTCAACTGGCGTGTTGTCTGTGCCGGGTTTTAACTATCCAGAGAGTAACCTTGCACCATGAGTAGCTTATCCTTTAACGAATTTTGCTGTCAATGGCTTGAAGACTTACCTGGTGATTTTGAAAAGAAGTGAGGGAATAGAGGAAGAGGGTGTTTTCTCCTGAGACCTCCCCTGAGTTCATCCAGCAGAAAAGTTGAAAGCAGAGACAACAGGCCTTCTTGGCCCCCACCATCCCGTCATGATATTATTAGAAGACAGTGGAACAAATTATTGGACTTTTTTACCCATTAATTACCCTCCTGTCTCCCCTTTTTAGCTCCTAAAGCTAGTGTTCCATGATCCATGGCTGGTAAATATTTAATTGCCACTCTCAGCAATGTGTTTTGCATTTTCACATTGCCCTCCTCATGGTGGGGAAAGACAAGAGGGGTAATGTCTGTGCCATGTGTCTGCGACTATATACCCTGGTATTTTCTTTATAATAAAAGATAATATATACATTAGATTTCCTGTAATGGGGAACTTAGTCGCCTGCTTCTTAATGAGAGGTGCTGATGTGAAATGACCCCTGCCTTCCTAAACACACAGCAATCTAATTTGAACCTGTACGCCAATTACAGGCCTCTGTGGAGCAGTTTATGGGGAAACAATCACGTCACAATAGGATTAGAGCACTACGCCCCAGGACCACAGGGGAAGCCAGCCCGGGCATAACTGCAGGTTTATTCCTCTAAATTGTCTGTAAACAGCATTGATAGCCACCTTGCTATTGTTTCTATAAATCCTCCATAGAAACAATCTAAAATGAATAGACAATGAGTCAGTAATGGCTTGTTAGTTCCCAACACAGGGTTGTGCCTCTGATCTGCCGCATGAATACCACTCACAGGGCCTGATCCTAGACAAACATTCACAAACAGCAGAGCAGACGGGCTTTATGGTGATAATCAGGTTTAATATTCTGAGAGATCATGGTGAATTGTGTGCCTTCTCCCTGATCTTTCCTGGCAAAAATTAGCTTTCCAAAGCTGGGCCATTATAGGGCACCTGGGTGACTCCGTCAACTGAGCCACCGATTCTTGGCTTCCACTCATGATCTCCTGGGTCATGATATCGAGCCCCAGGCCGGGCTCTGTGCTCAGCACAGAGTCCCCTGGTCCCACTCCCTTCCCCTCTGTTCCTCCTCTCGCTCTCTCTCTTAAATAAATAAATAAAATCTTTAAGAAAAAGTGAAAAATAAATTAAAAATAAAAAGCTGGGCCATTTTAGTCCTCTTAGTAAGTTTCTGCAGTCACATACTTTCCACACTGTCTTCAATAAATTTTTTTTTTTCTGTTGCCTGACAATGCTATCTCTGACTCAAAGGAGGAAAGCTAAAACTGATGTGTTTTGGTCATTTGGGCAGGTCTAAAGAGGAAAGTGAACTGGGCAGAAGTCAAACTGTTGGAACGGAGCGTAAGCACTGGGTCATGCCAGTAGGGTTGAAGTCAGTATGTGACATATGGTAGAGGACGGTTGTAACATGGCATCATGACGGGTCATTCCTGTGTGGATAAGAGGTTACTCTTATAAACTAAAACAAAATAGGGTGAAATTGTGCCTTTAAACTCTATAAACAAGTGTTAGTTTTGTTTCTCAATGTTATATAAAATCCCTTTTCCATACCTTGGTTCTCTTTTGATATATAGAAGTAAAAGTAAAATATTTTCATTTGCTCTGCTGAATGCTTAATTTTTTTCATTTGAGTGATTTACACATACTCAATATTTTACACATACTCATTTTTTTTTGTCTGAAGAGAACCAAAGTAGTTCTGGAAGTGAAGCTACTATTCCGTATTTGTTAGTGAGTTACACAAAATCATTTCTGTATTGCTTATTTGGTATTGTTGCTTAACCACAAGAGGTGTTTTTAATGAGAAAAGAACCTAAGGATGACTATAATATGTCTGAAAAAAGTCACACGTTACATGGTCCCTACGCTGGTGTCATTCCGGTAAAGGTGAACTTCTGCTCAGATTAAGTGGTGTCCTACCCCTCAGGCAGGGAAATAACTAATACTTGTTCCCTCAGAAAAAAATGTTTGAGTGCCTTCTCTGAGTCAGTCACCCATGGTGGACAAAATGGAGGTTCTACCCCAAGGATCATACAGGCTAATGACTAGGAGACAGCTGTACGCATTTAGTTTATTCAGTTCAAAAGTAAAAACTCCCATGAAAAACACAATGGCTATTTAAGAGAAAATGTAGAATTTGGGTTGGAGTGATAATTCAGCTTGAAGCTTGTTTAATTCCTTACTGCCCTATTTAGAAACATGTACGTCTTATCCATCTCCCGCTGCTATAACTAAATACCATAGACTGGGTGGTTTGAAAATCAGAAATTTGTTTTCTCACAGTTCTGGAGCCTGAAGATCTGAAGTCAAGGTGCCATCATGGTCAGATTCTGGAGAGGGCTTTCTTCCTGGTTTGTGAATTTGTGAATGCCTACCTTCTCTCTGTGTTCTCACATGGCTTTTCCTCAGTTCGTGCACTTGGAGAGAAAGAGAGAGGGAGGGAAGGAGGATCTTTTCTTCTTAATATAAAATCATCCATCCTACGGATTAAGATTCCACACTTATGAACCTTATTTAACCTTAATCACCTCCTAAAAGAAGTCCCATCTCTAAATACAGTCACATGGGGGATTAATGTTTCCAAATATGAATCAGTTGGCATTTCAATCCATATCAATGTATTACTTATTTCAAAGTCCTGGTGAAAGGTATTTTAATAGTGGATTTTTAAACTAGAGCCAATCATTCATGTATTTCAGAATAAGGATACAATTAGAAACAGCACTCAGTTGGAAGTAGAAAATCTGAACTTGAATGCTGGTTGAGCTGCTTGGTGGCTGCGGAAAGTTGGCATTCTATAGCCAGCACAGTTAAAATAAGTGCCTCTGTCCTCTCACACATGCCTGCTTTTTCCATTTAATAATGGGAACACCGTTCTTCAGCTGCTGAGGTAGAAAACCTCAGCTACTGTTCATCCCCTTTCCTTCTGTGAGCCCTGAATTCACTCAGTTGCCATGTCTTCTGTTTCTACATGTGATCCATCTCCCCGTGTACCCTTCTTGCTTTCTGTTCCTATCTTTTCTTTTCTTTTCTTTTTTTTTAATTTATTTATTTGTCAGAGAGAGAGAGGGAGAGAGAGAAAGTGAGCACAGGCAGACAGAGTGGCAGGCAGAGGCAGAGGGAGAAGCAGGCTCCCTGCTGAGCAAGGAGCCCGATGTGGGACTCCATCCCAGGACGCTGGGATCATGACCTGAGCCCAAGGCAGCTGCTTAACCAACTGAGCCACCCAGGCGTCCCTGTTCCTATCTTTTCTTAATTGAAGACCAGCATTACCTCTGACCAGGTGTTGTAGACTGAGTGTATCCCCTCAAAATTCGTGCACTAGAATCCTAACATTTGGTGTGATGATATTAGGAGGTAGAGCTGATATTAGGAGAAGGGCTCAGATCACGAGGGTGGAGCTCCCGTAAATGGGATAAGTGCCCTTATAAAAGGGGCCCCAGGGAGCTCTCTTGACTTTTCTACAATGCAAGGGCAGAGCAAGAAGACAGCTGTCTATGAACCAGGAATTGAGTCTCATCAGACACCAGATCTGCCTGTGCCTTGATCTTGGTCTTCCCACCTCTAGAACTGGGAATTAAACAGTCATTGTTTAAGCCCCCCAATCTTTGGTATTTTGTTATGGCAGCCCAAACTGACTAGGACAGGAGTTGGTAATGTCCTGCTACATCCTTCTGCCACCAAATCTTTCCCAGAGTTCTGATGAAACCCTTCCCTATTCAAATATATCCACCAGCTCCCATTTACATATAAAATAAAGCCCAACTCTGACATCAGGACTTCTAATAGCCACGCCCATCTCACATTGCTCAGCTGGCCTCTCACTCTTCCTCCTCCTACCACTCTTGCTGGTCACCTTGGACTCATCATTGCTTGGTAAGATGCCCTCGCTCCTCCTCAGAGCTTCCATGATTTACCGTTGTAGTTTTTCTTCATTCTAGTCATTCAACATTCAAAAACTATGTGTTAGTGCTATCTTCCAATCACTGTCTTAGGAACTGAGGAAATACAAAGGCGATAAGATACGGTTCTGGCTTTCAGAGTTCATTGTCTAGTGAAATGTGGGTAGTCACGTGAACTGATAGTTACAATTTAATATGATAGATAAGAGCTCAAAGCTGGGATGCTTGTCATACCCATTTTTGCATGTGTGTATCTTACTCATTCAGCTCTAGTTCACGTGACACTTCATCTCTTCTTCCCTTCTCTTATTTCCAGGGCCCTTCCTCTCTGCTTTACTTGTCTTTATTACTCTCTGTCATACTTTAAGTGCCTGGGTTTTCATGTCTTCTTTTTGTCAATTAGACTTTAAGCTTCTTGCAAACAATATCTGTTCCATATTAAGTTTTACGTTCCCCACAGTGCCGAATATTATAGCCTTTTATCTAGTTCTCTTGAATGTGCCGATAAAAGTAATTCCTAAATTTGTGGAACCACAGATTTAGACAGCGGACCCTTAATAAAACTGCTTCCCATAGATAAGAATGAAAACCTTTGTGATTTTATCAGGTTTAAGCTTACAGATTTAGTGAAATAAAAGCTCGATTACAGGTTTAGGATACATTTAAAAATTAATTCTAGAGGTTGAACATTATATACAAAGAGCATACATGAAACACTAATTATTACTAATATGTTCTAAGCATTTAAAAATAGATTAAAAATGATGCTATGTGAAGTGCTTCTGGAGAGTATATAAAAAAAGCAGAGACTCTGGAGGCAAAGTCATATTCATTAAACATAAAAAAACAGGAAATATAACTTTTAACAAATATTTCCAACATTAAAGAAATATAAGCCCCAGGAACTTTTGTGGTTTTACTTGTAAATGTTATTCATTTTTTATTTTAAATTAGAATTTCCTTTTATAAAATCCTTTGCAACAGGGGAAAAGGTTAATCTATACTCTAGGAAAGAAATATAAAATTATTGTTTATTACTAGTTTCATTGATACTATAATAACTGTAAATATAAACACAGTGAATTGGCACAATTTTTTTTGCAGAGAGACTGAGCATTTATTCACATATATCCATTTCGTTTAAATTACTGACATGACTTCTCATTACAACTCAGCCAAATGACTTATGTCACTGCCATACTTTCCATAAATTTGCCTTGAACCTCTTTTGCAGCCCAAAGAAAAAGGGACATACATACAGTTGACCTTGAACAACATGGGTTTAAACTGTGTGGGTCTCCTTATACCGGACTTTTTTCAATAAATAAGTGCATTTCTTTACTTTATGATTTTCTTAAGAACATTTTCTTTTCTCTAGCTTCCAATATAGTTAAGAATACTGTGTACAGTACATACAACACACAAAACATGTGTTAATTAACTATTTATATTATCATTAAGGCCCTAGTCAACAGTAGCTTATTAGCAATTACTTTTAGGGGGAGATGAAAGTAACATACAGATTTTTGACTGCACGGGGGTCAGCAGCCTGCATCATTCAATGGTCAGCTGTAGGTAATTTCATAACTCACAAAGTTATTGTAGGACTAAGACCTGCTAAATCAAAAAACTTAGAAATTATAGAAAAATGTTTAAACATGTGGAAAACATCATCCATATCTTACTGTAGAAAAAGATTAAAAATATTGGCATGATGATTTTGATCTTACTTACCTCTAGTCTTTTCTTCTTTCAGTATTTATTGGCAGTTTAGCTATTGCATAGAATACTAATAAACATGATGTCTAGAATATGGTGTAAAGAAACCACACACGTGCTTCATGGGTTTTTCTCTCTCACCTCCTCAAACTTAGTGATGTTCTTCAGGCTGCTGCGTTCAACAAACATCAATTAAGAGCAATCTATATGCTAGATTCTCTGCTGATCTCTAGATCTCGAGTGAGATCTGGATTCTCACCCTGGATTCAAGAATCTTGAAGAACTGTCAAGAATCAGATGCTATGGCAGGTGCTTGTTCAGAATATGGTAGAGCAGAGACACAGAGGAAGAAGTGGTCAGATATTCTTATTCCGGATCATCTTCTGGCCTCAAATGATATGAGCAATCTCATCTCTTTTCCTAACTTCAAAACTGTTTTGTCAACATTTACTTCCTACTTGAGCCAACATTAGTGAGCCAAAGAGGGGAACAAATTACAGACAATAATCTCGGTTAAAATATGCTGATCCTAGAATTTCAGGCCAGATTTTTCCTTTTATCTTTGTCACATGACACTATTTTACTGGAGTGCTATTTTTCTCTCCCTAATATTTATGAGATGAAGTCAATGAACAGCAATTTGAGTTATTAGGTAGCAATTATTTTCAAATAAAATATATTCAAAAAACCAAAAGAAATTGGGGGGGGTTATTTCTGAATGTAACATGATCATGGACTACAACTCTTAGCTTCCCCATGCTCAAGGCTATAGGACTTCAATGAACTCAAACCCCAATCTCAGGTGCTGGAAAAACACAGATGTTTATTATTCATGAAATGTACTTCTTAGGAACTACATGCAGTTCTTCCCTTGACAGAATTTTTGCCACACCATGCATCATTCTTTTTCCTTCTGCCATTCTTATGAGAAGAAGGATCTCAATTTTTAGGGCATGTACAATGCCTTGTTCACCATGGGCTCCCTGTACATCCCTAATCCCATATTAAGTGTCCAGTACTCATTATGTGTTTGTGGACTTGAATTCCCCCATCCTCCATCATATCTGTACTTATTTAATGTGATCCAAGCTAACTTTTGGCAATGAAAATCTAAGCATGTAACTGAAACCATTTCACTTTGAATCACTGCAATACGACTTTTTCAGTCACTTGAAGATGGAGGCTGTGCCCTCCTCATTTTCACATTTCCCCTGACTAAATATTGCCAAGCACAGTGGAACTTACTTAGTGCTCATTGAACTGAATTAAACAGAATGGCATTTCCTTGACTGACTTGTAAAAAACACCATTACTATACATGTAGGCTTTTACCTCCTGTAAACCATCTACAACTCTACACTGTTTAAGCTCCTATTTTTAGAAGAAGGCAAATCCAGTTACTATGGAATCATTTTCTCAGTTTCCCCATTTAAACTATTAGATGATTTCCTCATATGCCTTGTTCTCACCATCAGCATAAGTCTTGTCTTGTTACCATTCTTGACATTGGAGTTTTAAATCATTTATTTTAAAGGGGATGAAATATTCACCTGGATAGGATTATTTCTGGATCTGAAGACTTTCACAGAAGAGAGAGTTAACCCCCCCCCAACAACTGCAAACATAAACATCTCTCAGCCTGAACTTAGCTGAGAGCCTCATTGATGAGCTTTAAGGGAATTTTAAAACTTGGCATAATGAAATCACACCCCTGAGTTTTGCAAGAATGATTGCTGCACTGTAATATGTATTGTACTTAGATCTTTAGATTAAAGATCTATTTTTATTTTTATTTTGTTATCAATTATGCATTCAGAAAAGAAATTCTATTACTAATGGAACCATTGAAATAGATACCTAGAGGAGTGAATGGATCACTTTATTTCTTGTCAGCTTCTATATTAGGCTTCCCAAAGCCCATTTGAGTATTTATCTACTATTGTTATTGTTGTAGAGTAGTGTACCTGGGGGAAATCTATAAAAGGAATGAATAGGCCTGAATTTTATATCAGATTCTGCCTTTTCTTGCTGTATATTTTTAGACAAGTAGCTTTATACCAGTAACTAGTCAGTGCCACAATAGGGAAAGACCTCACTTTGATTTTTATGTCACTAATTTTTAAAGCAAAACCCATCAGGTTCTCTTAAATATGGGCACAATTTTGTCTTTATGTGGACATTATCACCCCCTTTTGTAGACAAGAAAATTGAGGTTACCTATTTACCCAAGGCTTAAAGGCTTAATGACAGAGCTGGTATTAATGATTAGCCATGGAACATTTGTAGTCAAGGTACTTCTCTCTCACTTTGTAATTGAGCAACTGGACTTGTAGGAGCAGAGGTAATACCTAACCTCTGGAAGGAGTCAAGATCTAATTTCTAAAGTAATATTTCAGCTCCTGATAAAGCAAATCAATGGAGGGAAGAAAACTGGTTGGGTAGGGAAAGAGGGACTCTAATACAGTGGTTCTCAAAGTGGGATCCCTGAACCAATAGCATCACCATCACCTGGCAACTGGTTAAAATTGCCACTTATCTTTCTCCACCCCAGGTCCACTGAATCAGAAACTCTGGGGAGAGTGGCCCAGCAAACTGAGATGTACTAAACCTTCTAGGTGTTTCTGATGCATGCCCATGTTTGAGAAGCCCTGCTAGACTTAGGAAAGCATCTTAGACCCTGAGAAAGTGTGAAAGTCCTTTGGAATTTCTTGTTCCCAAGCCTGTGGCAACCAGGATTGAAGTTGGATATGGTGGAAATTACCACCCACAGGCCCAGCCCCAGGCCAGTAGCAAGCTGGGGACCTCTGTGTGGCAGCAGCCAGCTGGGAGCTCTGAGCCCATCACAGAACAGCAAGCCTTTCTGAGAAATCTGGGGCCAGTGGAGCTATTCTGGTTGTACATCTGGCCTTTCCCAGCTCAAATATAGAGATGACACTATAACCACAGAGTGTCAGGTTTGGGTTGGGAGCTATCTGGGATCCCATCTTTCTCATCTGTGTATCCTAGAGCCAAGAAAGGGGTCTGCTTTGACTAGGGTTTTTAGTAAATGTGATGATAAATGCATTCTAGTCCAAGCTCAGCAGTGTGACCTTGATCAATTATGCTACAGATCTTTGAGTTGTGATTTCTTAAACTGTAAAGTGGGCATAAGGATAATATATGCTCTCAGAGTACTTCCCAGTTTTAAATTAAAAAGTGTCTTTGAAGCCATTTTCTGAGTCATAAAGAACTTTACAAACGTAAGCTCTAAATGAGGAGACGCCATGAGTTCTTATATCTCAAATAGGGCCCTATGGTAACATTTTTGTGGTTTTCAAAGCAGTACCATTTGTTCATTAACATTCTTCTACTTAATAAAGTAGTATTCTTAATTATGACAATATTCAGAAATAGTCTTATGGAACTCAATAAAGCTATTTTCATTTTGACTTAAAAAAAGAATTCAGGGTCACCTGGGTGGCTCAATCTGTTAAACATCTGCCTTTGGCTCATGTTATAATCTCCAGGTCCTGAGATCGAGCCCCGTGTCTGGGTCCCTGCTCAGCAGAGAGTCTGCTTCTCCCACTTCCCCCCACTCGCTCGCTCTCTCTGACTCACTCTCTCAAATAAATCCGTTTTAAGAAAATGCGGGGGCACTTGGGTGGCACTGTTGGTTAAGTGTCCAACTCTTGGTTTTGGCTCAGGTCATGATGTCACGGTTGTGAGATCAAGCCCACCATCAGGCTGTGGAGTCTGCTTAAGATTTTCTCTTCCTCTGTCTCCCCTCCCCCCATAAACAAATAAATCTAAAAAAAATGCAGCTTAATTTCTTAAATTGACACCATGCTGAAAGGCTCATTCAGGATTTTTTTAAGACAATTTGAACTGAGAATGAAAGATTCTTTTAGCTGCTGTGTGGGAGTATTTCAGACAGAGGGGTTGACATTTTGCTCATTGCCACCATGGATAGCTGACAGATAAAAGGGGCAGATCTTCAGGAGTACTTGAGTCCAGAGGAAAGTAGTGGCCAGGAAAAGATATCCAAGAAAGATAGACATCAAAAAAAAAATGCTTAAAGGGAAGATTCTACGTTTGTATTCATAACAGAGATGGGCAACCCTTGAGTGTTCCCATGAATATAATCTGAGCACAGTGCTAAAAATTAGGGTAATATGAATGACAGCTTTCTTCTTGTGCTTCTTTACTAGAAACAGAAAATGTGTCCAGTAGGAAAAAAAAAAAAGAGAGAGAGAGAGAGAGAAAGAAACCAGTAAACAAGCCAGAAAGTTCATGTCTGAAGGACAGGTTAAAATCAGTAACTGGGTGACAAATATGAGAGAGCAAAAGGTTGATTGTTAATTGAAGTTCTGAAAGAAATATTTCTATTATTATGTATGTGTGGGAAATAGTGGTTTAAATAAGCGTACAGGACTGTTTCCTATAGGATTATTCACAGTCTTCATTTGGTGGCTCTTTGAGATAGAGCTCTAGAATGTAGAGCCTTTTAGACTCACTTGACCATGAACGTTCTCTTTTTAATGGAACACTTTGGCAAAATAGTGTCACACAGAACACTGTAAATGTTCTTATGTAAACACGCAACACCAGTGAACAGGGCATAACAACAGAGCTTTTGTCAGGTAAGGGTGGTTCCAAAGTTTCTGAGATTTACTTCCAAGTTCTTTTCAGTTCTAAAATTCTGCAGACCTAAACAAGGTCCCCTCATCTCCCAGTCCAGAAAACTTTCAAGTGATCAGTGAAATACTTTGAGACCGTTGCCTACAATGATGTAGAAATCCATGGCTTTTTCCCATTATTTTCTCAAGGTATTAAAATGACTCTAAAGAAGAAAGGTGTTAAAACTATAGCATTTGCTTGCAAAAGACTTTCATATTAAAAGGAGGATCTACATGCAAATACAAGCCATGAATACAAATGGCCTGTAGGAAAAAGACCACAATCCTTAGGATGTCTAAGGAACCTCAGGATTTGTTCCCAACCTTCTTTTTCCAGCTTCACCTTCTCCCATTTCCTTGCAAACAGAGCAGACATCACCAACATGCCTCTGAATTTCAACAATAAGCATCTGCTTGTAGCACCCTTCTCTACCTTCTCCCAGCAGCTGAACTCAACTCTAAAACCCAGCTCTCAAGTCACTTTCTCTGGAAAACCTGACCCCACCTGTTGGGAGTCAGCTCACTTCTTCCCAATTCCGCCATGGCACTGCAGACATATTTCTATTAAAGCACTTGTTACCTTTCATTGTGAGTATTTATTAATGCGTCTCTCTTCCAACCCCATATTAAAGGGTTGTCATCCCTGTATCTTTGGTGTTCTGAGAAATAGTATGTATGAATAAATAAAATATGGTTACCCCTTATGGAAATTTTGAGATAGAATGTTTAAATTCCTAGAGGCTTAGTATCATAAGAATAAAACTTATAGATTCCGGATTGAATTTTAAGCATGTGTAAACAAACAAACAAACTTTTATATTTACATATTATATTCATTTAACATATGTATTTTTGTATTCATACTTATATATATATTTATATACCTACTCAGGTGACTACTTAGTTTCTTCACCTATGAAATGGGATGAGTATGAGTTTATGCCCTTTTTGTGGAAATATTGATTAAAGAGCTGAAGTCAATAAAATGTGTTGAGAACCTCAACTAAAGAACTTAGATAATTACAATCCACATTATTATTAACAATAGTTATTATTATTGTAAATTATGACATACCTGTAATAATAGGCGAGAGTGATTTATGGGGCTATAATAATTCTTACAAGGTATCCTGAGGAGTCATAAAAACCACAAGAGTAAAGCTTGAGTGGTTGTGATCATATGCACCTAAGATAGAATTATTACCTCATAATTCAAAATCCCTATGCCTTTTATTCTCTCTAGTTACAACCCACCCAAGGGATTAAGTTGGCTCTTCAAGCCCTAGCCAATCCAATTTAATTGGCAGGCTCTAAGTCTGTGTGACTGTATTATTGCTTCACATAATCATAGAGTCTCAGAATATTTGAGTTGAGAAGGACCTCTAGAGATCCTCAAATCCCATGGCTTTCAACCCTGGCTGTGCATTAGTATCACCAGAGCAGCTTTAAAAATTACCAATGCCTAAGTTGTCATTAGCCAGCCTAAAAAGGGGCTCAATAGTTGGGGCACAGCCATCAGTGTTTTTTAGAGGCTACACTGAACTATAATGTGAGAATCCCTGATTTAGTCCAGCCCCCTACGTTACAGATGACACACAGATCAAGCAAGATGATGAGAGTGGACCAGATTCAAATGGCTGGTTGTCAGAACCAGGTTTGGATCTAATTCTCATGATACCCATGGTTTTCTCATTATACTAGAGATGGCAACGAATGTTCAGCTTGTGTGCCCACTCTGATTGATTAGTTGTGGTTTCCTGGCATGCTGGGATGAGAAGGTTCCTGCAGCTGCATTTGGCTTGGCAGGAGGAATGTACTGAGTGGTAGAAATGACTGTCATGGAGGTAGGACCCAGTGACAGTGTCAAGGGTTTCTCATCTCTGTACACTGTGCTGCAAATTTTCAACATCTCCATCCACTTACTGTAATCTCTTCTATTCTTAGAGCTTTTCTATTTAGTGAAGCAGAAGATAGAGGCACCTGTCTTTAGCATATTGTGCTTAAATATTAAACTAAATATTGATAGGAGACAGCATCTATAAGGGAGAAGCAGACATCCTAATTTTTTTGGACCAGTAAATGACCATCCTGAATACCCATAACAAATCCTAGATTAGTGTATGTGTGTGTGTGTGTGTGTATGTATGTGTGTGTGTGTGTGTGTGTGTATATATATATATTTCTTTCAGTCTGTGGGTTTTAGCTCATTATCATGGTGGACCAAAGTATTTATAGTATTGGCAGAAATAGGTCTTGTCATCAAAATGTTGATTTAACATCAGGATGTTGGAAGCTTTTTAATGGTCCTCTAAAGCATTCTCAATCTCCTTGTGACAAAGAACATTAAAAAAATAACCTTCTAATTTCTTGTGGATTGATACTTCAGTAAAACATGATACAAATGATTACAAGAAAAATTAAAGAGCCTGAAGATATCCAAATTCAAGAGGCAAGCTTTATTTTTTTCAGTAACTATAAACAACAGACAACTGGTTTTTCCATTCCTAGGCTAGTTTCCAAATGCTTTCTCTCAGTTTTAGTTCTTATCCTAACACAGGTTAGAAACAGTTCCTAGACCAGCACTAGTCTATGGACCATACTCTAAGCAGCACTTCTCCAGAGCTTGTTTTGCTTCTATTGAGGGTGTGGACAGGTGACTGTCTGACTATCCTCATGTCTTAAATGTTGGAGGATTACTGGTATCTAGAACACAAAATTGATATGTGTTGATTACTGAGATTCTATGATACATACAGTCTATCCAAAAAGCCTAGACTTCTAAGAACTTTAATTTAAATATACACTTGAAAATAAAATGTTATATATGCATAGTCACTTAAGATGGTTGATGATCATTCTTTTACTCTTGTATGAAGAGATACATACAGCACTTGGTACAGACTAAAGAAGACAACTCACATAAGAGTCAGCCATCTGGGGTGCTGAACCACCGTGTTCTGTAGTCTGAGCTTGAGAGGGTTGATTGTCATCTGGGAAATGCAATGGTTTATCTCAGGGGGACAGTAAATTTTCTATAAAAGTCTATAGTCTGTCTCTCTCTTTATAGAAATGTGCGATGGGTTTGGCTCACAAACCCCAGAAAACCCCAGAATATCTTCTGTTGAAAAGAGAAATTTGCCTTTTTCTTTTGATTCAACAGTGTTGGTATTATTTATCTGTTGCTATGTAACAAATTATCCCCAAACTTAGTTAAAGCAACATTCATTATCTTACAGGTTTATGGGACAGAAATCCAAGTGCCATTAGCTGGGTGTCTCTGTTTCTAGTCTCTCATGAGGTTTAGGCAAGTTGATAGCTGGGGGTGCTGTTCCATCTGAAGGTTTGACTTGTTGGGAGGATCTACTTCTAAGCTTGCTTATGCCGTTTTGGGCAGGCTTTGGTTTCTCATCACGTGGACCTTCCATGAGGCTGCCTCATGATGTGGCAGCTCATTTCTCCCTGAGTGAGTGATCTGAGTGATCTGAGACAGTGACAGATATTGAGCAAGACAGAAGCCACAGTTCTTATTAACTCATCTCAGAAAGAAGGTCCTGTCATTTGTTGTAGAAGTTGTCAATCAGTCCAGCCCATAACAATGGGAAGGGGTTACATAGGGGTTTGAGTACCAGAAGGCAGTGTTCACTGGAGGTCATCTTAGAGTCCATCTACCCGGTAATCAAGTCACTTTTCACTAGTTCCTATGGGATACACATCTCTCAGTTATGTTGCTATGGGATACACATTCCTATTGGATACTCTCAGTTATGTATCCTATGGGACACACATCTCTCAGTTCTGAGCAGGGAGTCTGATGCAGGTCTCCATCCTAGGACTCTGAGATCATGAACTGAGCCAAAGGCAGATGCTTAACTAACTGAGCCACCCAGGTGCCCTTCAGTTATGATTTTAAAATATTCTCCGTTTTTTTCTATAGACTTACTGTGTAGTTATTGAAATTAGTGCCATGATGTAATCCAAAGATAAATTTGAAAAGCACATTATTAATTTTTATTTTTGGATAGCCAGTTGTTTTACAAAAAAAAAAGGATTTCCCAATAAAAATAAAACGTGAGAAATTATTTCTCTATTCAGTAGGCTTAAGAGATGTTTCTGGAAGTGGCAACGAAACTCACTGACAAATCAGACTTTGAAATAGTTTTAAAACCACTATTTAGCTCTAGGGTCTTGAAATTGTTTTATATGTTTTCCTTATATAATTCAACTTGATCCCCATTTTATAGATAGGTAAATCAAGGCAAGCAGAGGTTAAGTAACTTAGCTTAAGTTATTGCACTAATGGTGATGGGGCCAGGATTCCAATGTGGTGTTCTTACTATCTTTGAGACATGAACTTAGCCACATAATCTTAGTATAAATTGAAGAAGGGGAGTAGTGTTTATAGGAAGTCAATGTACTCACTAGTTAGAATGTCCAAATAGGGACTTTTATGAAACTATTTTAAGATGGACATTGATCCCTGTGAGGGATGAAAAAATACAAAATACTCACAACTTTAATATTATTGGTTTTCTATTAAATGTCATGGAAAAAAAAAGTCGATGTGAATTTATGTCTCCATATTCAAAGGTGCTTTCCCTGGAAGGTGCCTACTTTGTCCATGATTCTGAATCTATAACCCTTCTATAGATCTGACTCATTGATTGTTATAGTCCCAAGAGAATTCTGTTTGTGTAAAGCAAGGAGAATTCCAGTAGCTAATGTGCCCTGAAAATGCACAGTCTTATTTCTATGTTGATAAACAGTTTATGAAACTATGTTATATGTGTTCCTAATCAATATCACTGGGTGGTAATACATATGATGAACAACAGAAAAGAGTTGTTATAAGATAAGCACAGATTTTAAAGTATTAAACAAGATTCTGAAGATAAACTCTTAATTTTTACTATAACTTCTAGGGATTTTTTTTTTTTTTTTTGGCTATTCTTATTCTTGGGGCACCTGGGTAGGTGAGTTGTTAAACATCTGACTCTTGTTTCAGCTCAGGTCATGATCTCAGGGTTATGAGTGTGTGCCCCAAGTTGGAATCAGGTACTGGGTGTGAAATCTGCTTAAGATTCTCTCTCCCTCTGCCTCACCCCCACTTGCTCATCCATGGGCACACACATACACATATGCACTCACTCTTAAAAAAAAAAAATAACTCTTTTTCTTTGCATCAAATGGATTTTCATTTAAGAAAATAATTCCAGGGATGCCAGAGTGGCTCGGTGGGGTGGAGTGGTTGTGCTCACTCTTGATTTTGGCTAAGGCCATGATCTCAGGGCTGTGAGATGGAGTCCCGAATGGAGCTCATGCTCCAGGTGTGGATACTGCTTGAGCTTCTCTCTCTCTCAGGTGCCTGGGTGGCTCAGTCAGTTAGGCATCTGACTTCAGCTCTGGTCATGATCTTGGGGTCCTGGTATTGGGCCCCCATCTGGCTCCCTTCTCGGTGAGAGTCTGCCTCTCCCTCTCCTTCTCGCTCCCCCACCCCCTACTCGTGCTCTCTCTTTCTCTCTCAAATAAATAAATGAAATCTTAAAAAAAAAAAAAACCAGATTCTCTTCCTCTCCCTCTGCACCACCCCCCTTAAAAAAAAAGAAAAATTAACTAATCTGTGTACTTCTGTTTGCATAACAAAGCTCTTTTAGTTATCACTCTGTGATAGTTTAGCAGTGGTTATTGTTTGTTTTCTACTCAAAGTTAAGTAAAATAATCATAGATTATGGTTTTAAAAAAATGTAAGCTAACCTTAACTACAGAGAACAAACTAATAGTTACCAGAGGGGAGGTGGCAAAGGGATGAGGGAAATGGGTGAAGGGGATGAAGACGTATCATGATGAACACTGAGTAATGTGTAGAATGTTGAGTTTACTATATTGTACAGCATTGAAACTACTATACCACTGCATATTAACTACACTGGAATTAAACTTGAAAAACTTTTAAAAAGCTATAAAACAAAACAATGGAAAACCCAAAACAAATGCTTAAGCCAGATTGCATGTGACATAACAAAATAAAAAACATGTTGGAGACCCCATTGCTCATCCGTGGCAGTCAAACACGAGGATTCTGCCTGTCATGGGAGAAGCAAGATTGCTCACCCATCAGCCCCTGGGCCCCACTGCACATCTGGGAGGCGGTCCTGCAGTGTCTTTGTATATAAATTAAATGGGGACACCGCATACAGTTGATATTTCATGAACACATTTTGGGTGAATGACTCAATACATAACAAGGCAAAAGTAAAGATGGAAAGTGACTCTAAGAATATCATATTTTATAATTTTTATTTTTTATAAACAATTTTTTATCCCCAGGGGTACATGTCTGTGAATCGCCAGGTTTACACACTTCACAGCATTAACCATAGCACATACCCTCCCCAATGTCCATTACCCCACCCACCTTTCCCAACCCCCTCCCCCCAGCAACCCTCAGTTTGTTTTGTGAGATTAAGAGTCACGTATGGTTTGTCTCCCTCCCAATCCCATCTTGTTTCTTTTCTTCTTTTCCTACCCCCCCCCAATCCCCCATGTTGCATCTCCACTTCCTCATATCAGGGAGATCATATGATAGTTGTCTTTCTCTGATTGACTTATTTCACTAAGCATGATACCCTCTAGTTCCATCCACGTCGCTGCGAATGGCAAGATTTCATTTCTTTTGATGGCTGCATAGTATTCCATCGTGTATATATACCACTTCTTCTTTATCCATTCATCTGTTGATGGACATCTAGGCTCTTTCCATAGTTTGGCTATTGTAGACATTGCTGCTATAAACATTCGGGTGCACGTGCCCCTTC
>PISX010031185.1:0-17782 GCA_004024625.1 Mellivora capensis
CGCCTTGATCCCCCTTCTCTGCTCCAGCCCAGCCCCTTCTCGCCCCCCGGATCTCTCCCAGGACACCTCCTCCGTGTGCTGCTGACCCCCGCATTTGCACCTGTGCCCCTGACTCTGCTTGAGCCCCCAAATGGAGAGCCAGCTCCCCCCACGGATGCCCAACAGGCGACAGCCGTCTCAAGGAGACCCAGGTCCATCTTCCTCCACTCCCCCGATTTTAGCAAATGACGTAACAGACCACCCAGCTGTACCAACCAAAAAATCCAGTTTTCTCTGAGCGCTGCCTTTGCCCAACCCCCCAACCAGCAGTCCCACTGGCTCTCTCTCTAACCTCCATTCCAGACAGAGCCCTCTCTGTCCCCATTGCCGCTCCCCACCTGGGGGTACCGCCCTCTCTCACCTGGAAGCCACTGGCCACAGGCTTCCCCCACTCTCCACCCCCCTGCACAGGGAGGCTACAGGTCAGACTGCATCTTTGCTGAAAAACCACTGGCTTCCTTCCACTGCCCTGGAGGAGGACAGCCAGCCCCTCACCAGGGGCTTCAGGGGCCCGCATGCCGGCCTGCCCGCTGCTCTGGCCACTCGGGCCTCCCTGCTGCTCCTCAAATGGTCCCCTCGTTCCTTGTCCTTGTTCTCCTCTCCACCTGGAACGTATCCTCAGATCTTCCTGAACCGTGTCATTCAGGTCTCAGCTCAAGGTCGCCTCCTCAGAGAGGCCCTTCCTGTCCCCACACTGGGCACCAGTCACTCCCCATCCCGGTCAAGCTTTTATGAAGTGTCCAGTCCCTTCCTGCGCGGTGAGTGTGAGGCCGTGGGAATGGAGACCATAGCACAGGGAGTAAGCACCTATTTCTGATGCATTCAGAAGTATTTGCTGAGCACCTACTATGTGCCAGCGCTGTTCTGCACACGAGGAACACTGGCAAATGAGACAGAGACGCTAGAATGTCAGCTACCCTCATGCAGCTGACATTCTAGTGAGAGTGACATTCTAGATCATTCATTCACCTAAACATTCACCTAAACAGGTGAAGGAACCATTCATTCCTTCACCTGATAAGCACCCATCCCCTGTCTATACCGTACAAGCATGTGGGGACAGAGGTGGGATTAAGACTCCACCCCGGCCCTCTGGGAGGTCCCAGTCTGATAGAAACCAGCCTCAAAGCCCCTCATGCAAATACGAGGCTGACCCCAGGGGACAGCAGCACCCCCCTCTCCTGGTGTGACAGCACTGACTCCTCACACCGACTCCTCACACCAACTCCTCATACTGACGGACCTAAAGAGAAAGGATTGGTGGCTCAGCTTTCTAGAGGAGGAAGCTGAGGCCCAGGAGGGGATTAACTACCCAGAGGCACCCAGCCCGGGGTGGGCAGTCAGGGTCTGTGCCCTGTTACTCTGATGCCCAGGCTCACTCTCTTCCAAAGCACAAAAGGAGTTTTGATGAGTTCTATGGGGGTCAGGGGCCGCACAGGAGAGCTGATGGGGGAGCTAGCCAGGAGGGGGTGCCAGAAGAAGGGGGTTGAGGACAGAGGAGGGTGGGGTGTGCAGCTTGCTTGAAACTGTGAAGTCCAGGCGACATGAGGAGTGGGGGTGTCTGCGCCATGGCAGGGAGGCGAGGCCGCTGCAGGACACTGGTCCCAGCCGGCAGCCTGTCCTGCCCTGGACGAGGGCTCCCAGCACCCTTCCCCGGCTTCTACAACCCGCGGGGAGAGCTGAAGGAGCTGAGCATGGAAGCACGCAGGGCATCCTCCTAAGGAGAGGCCAGCATCCTACCCACCCACCCCGCCTTGGGTCAGATTCTGCACAGCTGGGGAGAGATGGCTGGGATGCAAAGGGGCAGTGGAGAGGCCTGTCTTCCCTCCCCCTGCACAGTAAGGACTGTGGCTTTCTCAAGGGACACTAAGGAAGGGGCCATATTTGAGTTTTGCTGGCACCCCCTAGGAGGATTGCTTGCGGGGCAAGGGGACCCCAGTTCCCAGAGGCTGGAAGGTGGGCAACTTTAGTGGGCAAGGGAGTTGGGCAGGGAAGGGAAGAGGTCAAACCAGGTCAGAGCTCCCATGCAGGGGTCCTGCTGCAGGCAGGCCCCCCAAACAGCCTCTGAGAGAACTCACACATGCTAACCTGGGGCCCGTGGCCTCCCTTCCCCCACATCTTCCACTACGCTCCCTCTTGCACTTCAGCCACACTGGCCACTCAGATAAGCCCAGCACACTCCTGCCTCAGGGCCTTTGCACTGGCTGTACCTTTCCTCCAGCAGGAACTCCCTCCTCCCACATAGCTGCAGGCTCACTCACTCACCATATTCAGGTCTCTACTCAAACTTTAGAACCTCAGGGAGGCCTCCAGCCACCTTGTTTAATGGCACCCATCCTTTCCTATCTCCTAATTTTCCGTCATGCCTTCTCTAAGGTGACATTCCTTCTTTATGTTATTATGTGTCTGTTTCCTTGTTCACCATCTCTCACTAAACCATGAGCTCTCTGAGGGCTGGTCCTCATCAGCTTTAGTCGCCACCATAGCCCTAGCACCTCCTGCCACAGGGCCTGGCACATTGCTCATTAAACTTTGCTTCAACAGTGAGCCAGTGGTGGCTAACAGAGACCACCAGAGCTCCAGATAAATAAATATATCTTGACCACTTTTTCTCAAGTTCCTCAGGCCAGACCCCAAGATGTCAGAGGAGAACGGGACCTGAAGAGAGGGGAAGCCAGCAGTCCTGGCTGGAGGGCCGAAGCGAACACTGAACAAGGTATGAGGTGGAAGACTCTGTTCACACTGGACTGGACTTAGGATCCCTAAGGGACCAGAGAGTTCTGAGAGGGGTCTGGAGACTGTTACCAGCAGGCAGGTGAAGGAGGGCTGAATGAACCTGTATGAAACAGGGCGAGAAAAGGCAGGCAGAGCCAGGACTGACACCTCCATCCCCTGAACTCGGAGCTCTGTCACCCAGGAACCAAGAGCAGTGTGGGCTGAGCCGTGTGCTTACACACCAGGGCATTCAGTTCATCTGGCTCCTTACCCCGAGTCCAGGCTGTGCGCCCCACGCGAGGCCTGCCCCTCCCCGAGCTTCAGGGTCTCCAGGTGTACAAATACCAGGTTCTGGGGTGGGGGGGACGTCCTTCTGCGGGTCACATAAGCCACTTACTAGGTCATGTGTTTAAAAAATAAAATAGAGGGCGCCTGGGTGGCTCCGTGGGTTAAAGCCTCTGCCTTCAGCTCAGGTCATGGTCCCGGGGTCCTGGGATCGAGCCCCGCATCGGGCTCTCTGCTTGGCAGGGAGCCTGCTTCCTCCTCTCTCTCTGCCTGCCTCTCTGCCTACTTGTGATCTCTGTCTGTCAAATAAATAAATAAAATCTTTAAAAATAAATAAATAAAATAGAATTGAACAGAAAATACCAGAACCTATCGAGGAGTCGGGTTAAGTATTGTTTCATGAAACTTTGGTTTAAACCGCACAGGCCCGCATGCGCCCACACACGGGTGGCGAGAATGTTCTAAGCGTGTGCTGGGTCATGACGCAAAATGTATGTATTCCTATGGGTTCTAGTCAAAAACGTTCGAAAGTCACCACTCCTAAGATTCCAGCACAGAAGCCGGGGCCCACCAGGGTGCAGGCAGATGGGTGCTGGAATATTTCTAGGGCCCCTGGCCATCCCTAAAACTCTGTGGACTGCGGGCCGGGGAGTGAGGGGAGCTGAGGCTCGAGGAGGCTGGTAGGCAGTGTCAAGGGCCTGGAGCAACAGGACTTGAACAAGGTCATTGGTCAAGAGGGGCTTGGAGGACTCCTGGCTCTGAGCCCCTCTGCAGCTTTCCTGCCCCCCCACCACCTCAGTTGGGGTGCAGGAGCCTCCACCAAAGCTGCCTTCTCCCCCTGAGGACTTGGGCCCCGTGATGTCACAGGCTGGTTGCCATGGAGACGTCAGGTAATGGAGCAGCCCAGGGTGAAATCACAGGCTGCTCTTCGCCCAGCTGGGACCGGCGGCCACGTCACCAGCAGCAACTGGAAAAACACAGTGTTTCGCGTGGGCTGGGGGCTGGGGGTACCCTGAGGGGACCCCTAGCCACTGCTCCTGGGGGCGCCTCCTTCCTCCTCAGTCCACACCCTATTCCTCTGACCTCAAGGTCTGAGGCCCCTTCTCAGACCTGCCCCCTTCCCCCCCTCCCCCAGCCACAGCAGTGACAAGCCTCTGGTTGCCCTGGCAACTTGGAGGCCTTCTGGGTCCTTCAAGGAGAGGAGTGTCACCCAGACATTGCCTGCATCCCTCTGCCTCCAAGCAGAGCGCTCTTCTGCCGACCAAGGATGCTTCCTGCCTTCTCGCACCAACTCCTCCATCTGCAGTAGAGCCCAACCACCCAGACAGTTCCTCCTGATGTCTCACCTAAAGCCATCTGGCTGCAAAGCACCCACCCTGTTCCTTGGGTCAGTTCGCAACTCGGTCCCCTCTCCCCTGCCTCCGAGCCCTCTAGTCCCTTTAGCTGTTCTTTGGTGTTGGAGCCCCAGCCTGTTAGACACTGTGGTTGCCATCTGTCCCCAGAGTGTCTCCCAGGGTTCTGCACCCCAAGGGTCAGGGAGGGCCCAGGTTAACCCTGTTTTTTCCCAGCAGCCCAGACAGGGTGAACGTCTCCTTGAAAGCACATAGTAATAGAACAGCAGCCTGGGTCTGAAGCCCCTCGCCCAGCCCTGTGTGTGCTGGTGGCCCACCGAGGTCCAGGCCCTGTCCCTGCCTCCGAGGAGAACACAGTGGGCCCGGTTTTCCTTTCACAGTCCCTGCCCTGGGTCTAATCCCAGCTTTCTGCTGCCAGCCTGGGCTGCAGACACGCGGTCCAGCCCCTGCGAGCCGAGGGTTCTCATCTGTGCAATGAGCCTGCCCGGCTCCCCAGGAAGGAGCTGTTGGAGGATAAAGCCCCTGACCCAGCAGGTGCTCTGGAAACCGCAGCCTCTCCACTCCCACACCTGGTCCCCTTTCTAGACCACGGGAAGATCTCAGTCCCCCTGGGAGCCCTGCAGAGGGAGGCCACCAAGAGTGAGCCCTTGGCCTCTCTGCCTGGTGAGTCACTGACATGACAGCAGGCCGTCCCACTGAGCTTGGCGGAGGCTTGGCCTCAAGTGGACAAAGTGCCCTCCTGCTCCCCGGGGCATGTGTTTATAGGTCACCAGGCCCACAGAGGTAACTTCATCAGGGAGTTAATGGGGGTCGGTTTCTATCCCACACTAAGGATAGAGGGAGACAACAGGCTCTTCTCCAGGACCTTCCACATACCTCAGCTCCTTTCTCCTTCCTCTGCCATCTTGGGGCTGAGTCCCTTTGATGAGCTATCCTAGAGCCCATCCTGCTCTAGCCTCACCTCCTCCAGGCAGCCTGCCTAGATTGGCCTCTGCTGTATTAGGCCACCAGCAGCCTTAATGAGCAAACTCTGGCCTGCAATGATTTGCTGCCACCATTTATTGAACACCTACTGTGTGTCGGGTACTGTCCTAGGCCTTTTCATCCATTATCTCTTGTTTAACCCTCGCTAAACCCCTGTGAAGTAGTATCATTATGCCCATTTTTACAGATTGGGAAACTGAGGCTCAGAGAAGTTAAATCACTTCTCCAAACTCACCAGCTAATAAGCAGCAGAGATGGGGTTCAAACCTAATCCAGTCTGAAATTCCAAAGCTTGCGCTCAAACCACTAGCCAGTGCTGATCTCTTCTTCAGGCAGTTTTTCCGTGTGTGTGTGCGTGTCCATGTCCTGCCTCCCCCATGAGACCACCCCCCGGGGCAAGGTTGTGTCTGTCGTCTCAGACAGTGAGCTCCCCAAGGGCAAGGCCCCATTTACTCCTTCCTCAGTCTCCCCAGTGCCCAGTGTCAGACTGCTCACTGGTTCTGCGGGGGCGAAGGGGAGACAGTGCGAGGCGGCTGGGAAGACATCATAGTCGGTGGGCCCTGTGTTCTGTGGGATGCTCCTTCAGAGCTGGAGCCTTCTCCCAGACATAAGAGATGTCTGACCCTCCAAAAGAAAGACTTCAGTCCCCCATTTCTGCCCTCACAAGCCCCAGGGCACTGAGACCCCGACAGTGAGGCCAGGAGGCTGATAGGTTGGTTGGAGGACAAACCTGGGTGGGTGGAGAGGTTCTCAGGGCCAGGGGCATGGCTTGGGCCCTGAGAGACCCTGGAGCTGGAGAGAGAGGGCTAGATACTAACTTCCCCTGCTCAGTGCACATTGTCACCTGGGGTAGCAGCAAAGCTCCAAGCAAATACCAACTCTGAGAGTCCCTGCAGAGGGCAGCAATTCTGAGCACTGGCCATGCACTCCGTGCTTCTCTCTTGGGGGTCGTATCTGAAAGCAAAGGGCAGGGGCTCCCTGCTCAGGCGCTGGGCTAACACAGACCTGAGTCCAAATCCTGCCTCTCCTGGCTGTGTGACCTCAGGTAAGACCCTTCCTGTCTCTGAGCCCCACGTCTCCCCTCCCAGAGTTGAATGAGGATGAACTACGTCAGAAGAGTAAAAAGGCTCAGCCTGGCTTAGGATAAGCCCCCGACAGGTGGTAGCTTAATAGTAGATAATGAACGAACGGGGTGCCTGGTCGGTTAAGCGTCTGACTCTTGATGTTGGCTCAGGTCATGATCTCAGGGTCGTGAAATCAAGCCCTGCACCAGGCCCCACGCTCAGCACAGAGTCTTCTTAGCCCTCTCCCCCACCCTCTGCCCCTCCCCCTGACCTCTCTCTCTCTCAAATAAATAGAATCTTAAAAAAAAAAAAAGTAGACAACACCACAAAATAGCTACTGGAAACATGCTGTTTCCTTACATGTGTACATGTGTACATGTGTACATTCCTTTTTACATGTGTTGCCTTACTCTGGTCCCCGTCACTTTCCCCGAGTCCTCAGCACCTCGAGTGCCTGCCATGAGGCATCCATGAGACGGGATGGGGCTGGAAGCCTCCGTGTCCTCCCCTTTCCCAGCCAAAAGGGGCTGGCTTAGCTGTCCGCACAAAAGGGCAATAACAACAAATTTAAAATTAAAGAAATAGCTAAACGTGCCAGGTACTGGTCTGAATGCTCTACATGAATTAAGTCCTATAATCCCTGCCCAGCAATCCTACGACATCGATACTGGCATTGGTCCCATTTTAGAGATGAGAACACTGAGATGCCCATTCAATATTAAGTAACTTGCTGAGGCCACAGAGCTAGGGAATGGCAGATGGGAACCTAGGCTGGCCGGCTCCTGAGTCTGCACCCCTAACCTCTCAGGCCGGGCACAGAGAACTGACACCCCATGCTGGCGTGGGGAGGTTCTCCAGGGTGTGGCCTGTACCTGGGGCCTGGCGTCTCTGGCTAGGGCGGCCCCAGTTGGGTGCAGACTCGGGGCTCAGCATCAGCATGAGGCTTCCAATCCCTGGCCTGGCTTCAGGGCTGCGCACCAGGCACAGGGAAGCACTTGGAGAAAGGGGTGGTTATTAGCACTGGGCCCAGAAGCTCATGGAAGCCTGCAGCTGGAGAGGAGCAGGTCAGGTGCCCAGCTGGGGGCTGGGGGTGCAGTGCAGAGGCTTGGGGCACAGGCCTGGCTTTTTACAGGTCACTCAGCCCCACCCCCCTCCATCTCCCCATTTGTAAAACAAGGACTGGGACAGCACCTACCCCAACTGAGCTGGTTGTGCCTAAAACGTTCCAACCAGTCCCTGGCAAGCCGGGAGCAGTATTGGTGACAATTGCCCTGACAGTATTGTGTGACAGTGACAGTGACAATCAGAGGGGGGTGTGCCCTCCACGTAGTGGTCCAGTCACTGAGATCATGGTTGTCCTCTGCTCCAGTGTGCTGTCCCTTCTTTGCCTTTATCCAGCTCGCCTGCTGCATGTTGGGACCTGCTGCATGTTGGGACCGTAAGTGCCACCCCCTCAGGAAGGAGACAAGGTTCGAATACACAACTAGATCTGGAGGTGGCACTCAGGAGCCCAAGCCACAGAAAGAAGGGCAAAGAAAGTCCCCCTTCTTAGTCTGTGTGACCTCAAGCAGGCACAGCAGAGGATGCTGGCCCTGGGGGGATGGGCAGGGGCAGTCCAAGGACCTGAGCACCAACCTGACCTTGGCAGGCACTCTTCCTCCCTGGCCTCGTTCTGTGTTCAGTGGGTCTGTGACTCACAGGTTGGGCCCCCAGTACAGGATGACCAAGTGACAGGGAAGGGACACAGTCACCGAGGAAATACCCGATGCCAGATGCTCAACACCCAGAGCCTGTCCAGAGCCTTTGGGTTTCTGGAGACACGCTAAGAGCCTGTCAGTCCTAAAGAACCCTAAATACTCTTCCCTCTTAAAACTGTCTTACCCTCTGGCAAGCTGTGGGTCTCACAAGGGCCGGGGCTGTGCTAGACTCGTCCCCTCTAGATGCCCAGCACGTACACAGCACCTGGCACACAGTAGGCATCATGCTAATATCAGCCTGATGAATGAATAAGTGAACGAACCTCACACAACCTAACTCCCACCCATGATTCCAGCCTGGACACCCTCCTGAGACATCCTAAGCCACTTACCTGAATGTCCCACAGGGACTGGTGGGCCCCTGAGAAGCCAGAGGAGGGAGGGTAAGTGTCGTGCTCCTTGCCCAGTGTCCCTCAGCACCCTCAGCCCGCCCGCCCAGGGCATGTGCAGCACCCCCAGGCCTGTTCATCCCTCTACAACTGAGTAAGTTTGGGGGGTGATGGGTGGGGTGACAGCCCCCAAGGTCGGGGGGTCAGTGGGTTTGCCGAGCTGCGGTCAAGGCCTCAGTCACCTCTACTCCCAGTCCCCCTGCTCTGTGTAGGACTCCACTGCCATTCCCAAGGGACAGCCAACTCCAACTCCTGGGGTGCCACCTTGGGCAGCACAAGGGGAGAGCAGAGGGAACCAGGGCAAGGCACCGTTGAAAGCCCCCAGGCAGAAAGAAAGGCCCAGGAGTTCGCAGACACAAACGCTTCCTCTGTCCCTTCCTGTCCCCAGACAGAGGATGGGGGAGGGGGTGGGAGTTAGGGATGAGAGTGGGGGAAGGGATTCCTTCCATATAACCTGTTCCTCTCCATTAACCCACTGCTGTCGATGGGGTTCGGGGACTCTGAAGACAGCGCACGGGGTAAGGGGACAGAAATGGGGGCGTTGAGCAAGTCAGGCCTGTATCTTGGGGGGAGTGTGGGAAGGACAGTCGGCTGCTTCTCCCGGGGCCGCCACCTGCCCTCCAGAGAAGCCGGGAGCGGCCAGAAGCCTTCCTCCCCGCCAGAGCACGGGAAAAGGGGCGTGTGGCTGCTGGGCTGGAAGCGACCCCGCTTCCTGCCCCCTGCCTGGGTGTGGCTCCAAGCCAGGCAGGAGATGCGGCGACCTCCCTCCGCTCTCTCCGCGCTGCCACCCCCGTCCCCTGTCCTCCCGGGGGCACCGTGTCCCCTGGGTCTCGGGGTGGAGGGGGGCGTGCTGCGGGTCGGGAAAGGCCGGGTCGCCCCCCAGCCGCAACCCCCAGGCTCCTCCGGGGCCCGACCCCCACCCGGCCGGCGGCCCCCTCACCTCGCGACACGCAGGAGCCCATCACGGGGCCGCGGGGCCGGGCCGCTGCGCCTCGGGTGCGTCCGGCCGCCGGGCGCTCATGTCTCCGCGGGCCCGGGGCTCACGCGCGGCGCCGGCGCGGCAGGCGGGCGGTCGGGCAGGGACAGGGGCTGGGGCTTGGTCTGCGGCTCCCTCCGCTCAGCTCCCCGCCGCTCCCGCCGGGTCGTCCCCGCCGCCGCCGCCTCCCGCGCCGCGCCCGCTCCTACCAGCCGCGGGCAGCACGGCGGGCGGGGGGACCCGGGGGAGCGCTCGCCCGGAGCCCCGGAGCCCGAGCGGCGCGCAGGCCGCCCCGCCCCTTCCCCGGCCCGCGGCGCCGCCCGCCGTGCGCACCTGTGGCCGCAGCCGCGACGGGGGGGCGGGGTCAGTGGGCGGGGGGGCCGGGAGGGGTGGGGGGCTGGGGGCGGGGCCCTGGGGCAGGTTGAGGTGGGCTGGGAGGAGGGGAACGGCGGAGAGGGGAGGGATCCTCCGGCCCTCACTTCTCGCCACCCGGTGACCCGGGCTGAAGGTCGAGGAAGGGGGCAGAGGGGAGGGGCGCGGAGATTCCAGCATTTGGGGCACAGAGTACACAACCTTAGGTTAACAACCAGAGCTCAATAACACTAATAATAATAACACTAATAACACTAATTCCATTACGCCCATTTTGCAGGGGAAGAAACTGAGGCTCACAGAAGCCAGATGCCTTGCCTGATGTCCCTTGGCTGTGAGGGACAGCGATTTCTCAGAGCTCCTGCTCTGGGGCCCGCTGGCTTAGGGTGGAAGTCCAGAGGGGCCCCAGTGTACCAGTGGCTTCACTGCCAGACAAGAGTCAAGCACCCCTTAGCAGGGTCCCCCGCCTCTCTGGGCTTACCCAGGGTGTAGAGAACTGAGGCCCAGCGCCTTTTCTCACCCTGGGCCTCCTGTCTCCTGCGGTAACAGCTGCTCCATCCGGGACTCACCTGCGAGCCCACTCACACGTGTCCCCACACACTCACACACACTCGCAGACGCTAGTGCACACACAGCCTTCTGCATTCCCAATGACACACAGTCACACACTTGTGCACACAGCCAGCTCCTGAGCAAACCTTCCCGCACACAAACACATCTCTCTCCGTGTGCCTTCCTCTACCCCTGTGCCTTTTACAGGCGAGGAAGCCAGGTTCGCGGGCTCCCCTCAAACACCCGCTGATCGCCTGGGTGGGTTTCCAGGGATGAATGAGGTTTGGGCAGGAGTGGAGCTGGAGCCCTCCAGCAGGACAGAGCCAGGCCTGGTGGCAGTGCCAGGGCAGGGGGGCGTGTGCTGACCTGGTTCTCTTCCCCCAGACCTGGGGCCCTCTCTGGAGTGGGGGTCAGGTGGGGAGTGGCTCTAGGCAGACCAGGTGTGAGTGCCAGCTCTGCTCACACAAAGCTGTGTGACCTTGGGCAAGTTGCCTCACCTCTCTGAGCCTCAGTTTTTTCATCTGTTAACTGGGGGTAAAAGGAAATCTCACCTCACAGGATTGCTGTACACATTAATGAGAAATATATGCAAAAATGACCGGCACATAGTAGATACCTAACTCAGGGCTGAAAATAAATAACAGTGGCAGTGAACACAGATGTGTTTGCCTTGTTACGTTACCAAGCTTCCCTACACCTACGGGAAGCCTGAAGAGTCTCCATTCGATGACTGTGTGTGAAGCACCTACTATGTGCCCGTATGAGCAAGAGAGATGGGGCAGCCCCAGTGTCCTTTCTCTTCTTCCTGTGGTGGGGAGACTGGACTTGGCTCTGAGGGATGGCTCTGACTCACCATGACGCAGGACGCTTGTCACAGCTGCTGATGTTCCCAGCTGGCAGCCTAGCAGCTCTGGGGGCAGGGGGGACTGGGAGGGGGACCCCAGCAGACAACAGGGCAGTTGACAGAGGCGAGGACGCCTGGGGAGCCCACTAAGTCCCCTTCAGCCTAAGACAGGGACAGGTGGGTGAGGCTGGGCAGTGGCCACACCCTCAGTCCCCTACCATCCCTGAGAAGGGACCAGGGTGGGGTGAGGTGGCTCTCGCTCTGCCTGCCTCCGGCATTCGTGCTGAGCAGCTCCACACTGACTCAATCTTCTCCTTGTACTGACTGGTGCTCAGAGAGAGGCAAGGGCTTGCCCAAGGTCACACAGCAAATGGCTAAGGAGTCAAACCCAGCTGTCCTGCCTGTCAGCCCCACTTGGCACTAACTAAAGACTGGGCCTTGCAGGGGTGGGCGGCTCCCCCTTGCATGCCCACATTCACCTTCCCAGTCCTTGGAATTCTGCTGAAGCTGAAGATTCCCAGATTCCCAGATAGCTCTAAGATGTGTGGTTGTCCTTCCCCTGCCCGGGGGGCAGGCTGTCCTTTCCCAGATCAGCCCACAGTCCATCTGCCTTGTGACCTTCCATGACCCTCCCCCAGAGCCCTCTATGAGGGAAGAGAAGGAGCCCCTTGTGGATGAGGAGAGGGAGTGCCCAGGGAGTGCCCTGAATCCTATTCTCCCATCCTGACTTTGGGGATCCAGCCAGAGCCCCCGCTCCTGTGGCCTGCCCCCACTCTTCCTAGTCAGCGGCAAACATTCATAGCCAGCCCTGAGTGCCTGGTCCTGGGCTGGGCACTGGAGCATGGAGAGCAGATGCTGCGGGGCCTGATGGGAGAAAGATCGATCAAGCGGAGCCTTACGGGGATGAATCAGACTCAGTCTAAGCCCAGATGCTCCTGGGAGAGGGGCAGGCATGGCTTGGGGGGAGCCATGTGCATAAATAGTTTGGGTCAATGAGGATAGTGGTATGTCCCCGTGTCAGCTGAGCATTGTGAGAGCAGAGTCCCTTCTTTCAAGGGTCGTGGGGATGGCTGCAAGGTGTTGGTGACCCTGAAGTGGGAACGTGAGGGTTGAGTGGGACATTGGCAGGGAGACAAGGAGGCGTGCTCTGTGTGCACAAGGCCACAGAGGCAGGAATGCTGGAGGGTACATAGGGGACCGGAGCATCTGGGGAGCCAGCAGAAGAAGACAAGTCTTCCGGCTGGGGTTGCCCAGCCCCAGGCCTCCAACAGCATCTCAGCTCTGGTTTCTCAGAAAAGGCAGAGCTGGATAAGCAGAAAGAACAGAACTGGAAGCCCAGCAGACCTGGGTTTGACTCTGGTGCCCAGAACGGTACCTGGCAGTTGCTCAGTCTGGGTTTGTTGGCTGCATCACAGAAAGTGAGACCTGTCCAAGGTCACGTATCTAGAAGCTGATTATGGCCAAGACTGACTGACGCAACCTTTCCTTCATCCAGCCAATGTTCATTGAGCCCCTGCTGTGTGCCTAGCTCTGTGCGGCTCTGGTTAACCATAGATGAGACACACCAGGTTCCTGTTCCCTGGGGGAGGGCGGTGAGCTGGCGGGAGGCGGGCGTTGATCCAGTAACCACCCGGGTGAGTTGAGAATCACAACCTGGAGAAGCGCTAGGAGAGAGCTGTTGGCAGTGTGAAAAAGAAGCGCCTTATCCTGCCTAGGGCCCCGAGGGAGCATCCAGTAGAAGTGACAGTGACTGAATCCACAGCTAAAAAGGGGGAGGGGGACTTGGCCCAGCAGCCAGACGGGCAGGGGAGAGACTGGAGAGGGGACGAGGGATAGACTCCCAGGAAGGAGAGAGGGCCTTAGTGGCTGGAGCCCAGAGCAGGAGGAGGGGGCAGGAGCCTCACACCGGAATCTGGCCTTCATCCAAAGAACAATGGGAAGCCCCATCCTCTGCTTCCTTCCTTCCACTCTCCCTCAGGGGCGGTTGAGGCCCACACCAGCCTCCAAATCCAGTTCCCTGTTTCTCTAGAGGCCCAGCCCTGCCTGGGGGTTCTGAGCCCCAGGGCTAGGCCCTTTCGGGGAAGCCTGAGAAAGAAGGCCATGGGCTGACCTCAGACTGTGCCCATTCTCAGCTCCAAGCTCAGGACTGAGGGTTTCTAGCTGGAGTGGGGTGATAGGACAGAGTCCTGCCCACCATGTCCCCTGCCCCCAGAAAACGAGATGAAGTAGGCGGGATGGGGAGAGAGAGAAAGGAGCATGAGCGCCCTGTCTGATAGGGGAGGCAAAGTCCTCAGGGAGCTCTAAGTCTGACAGAGGAGACACAGCCACTGGGCCCAACACTGGGGACACCGGGAAGAGACCAGCCTCTACCCTGGAGAAGCTTCCAGCCTGGTGAATAAACAGGTACACTAAATTCAGCGCTACACTGCCTGTCCCAGGCTTGGTCCACAGCGGCTGCTTCATGACGGGATCCCTTTCTCAGGGTTCAGAGGGTGGTACTCTGACTCCTGGGTGCTGGCTTTCTGCAGGCATGTAGGAGGCCCCCAAGGCAGATGGGTAAGACCCCAGTGATGCCTTTCTGGAGCTGTGGGTGTCATACAGGAGATGGCCACGAGGGGGCAGCCTGAGACAGCATCATTCATTACTTTCATCTTCCTTTCCCCCCTCCCTTGGCCGACTGACCCAGAAAGTACTACGCTGGCAACTCGATCCAGCCACATTGTACGAACTGCACAAAGGTGCCCAGCTGAGGGGAAAGGCACTAAAATCCTGCTCGTGCTCTGCTCAGCAAGCCCTGGGCTGTGTTTGCCCCCATGTGGGGTGCCTTTTTTTTTTTTTTTTTAAGATTTTATTTATTTGTCAGACAGAGTGAGCACAGGCAGACAGAGTGGCAGGCAGAGGCAGAGGGAGAAGCAGACTCCCTGCTGAGCAAGGAGCCCCATGTGGGACTCCATCCCAGGACGCTGGGATCATGACCTGAGCTGAAGGCAGCTGCTTAACCAACTGAGCCACCCAGGCGCCCCTGGGGTGCCTTGTTCTTAACCCAAAGGTGTCATCTCCTGGCTAAGCTGAGTTCTACAGGGCTGTCCACCCAGATCTGTACAAAGTCTCCCTGTAGGCCAGCAACACTGCTGAGCTCAGAGGTCACCTGGTCCTAGCCCCCCACTATGCAGATGCGGCAACTGAGACCCAGAAAAGGAACCCGGGCTCGTTAGGAGCAGAGACGGGACTGGACCCCCACAGCATTGGGGCCCCCTGCTCCACCTGGAGGGTTCAGGTACCAGGTTCTACCTCTGCAGACCAGACTGTGCCTAAGAAAGAAGGCCACAGGGGCACCTGGGTGGCTCAGTGGGGTAAGCCTCTGCCTTCAGCTCAGGTCATGATCCCAGGGTCCTGGGATTGAGCCCCGCATTAGGCTCTCTGCTCAGTGGGGCGCCTGCTTCCCCCCTCTCTCTCTGCCTGCTGCTCTGTCTACTTGTGATCTCTCTCTGTCTGTCAAATAACTAAAATCTTAAAGAAAAAAAATAAAGAAAGCCAGCCACAGGCCAACCTCAGAATATGTCCATTCTGGAGTGCGGTGACAGGTCAGAGTCATCCCCACTGCTCCGTGTCCCCTGAGGCAGCAAGCTGGACTAGGTGGGGTAAGGAGAGAGTCAGGTGAGCCTCCAGGCTGATGGAGGAGACACATCCACTGTGCTAGGCATGGGGGAGACTGGGGAAAGACCGAACCCTGCCCTGGAGAAGCTTCCAGCCTGGGAGTAAACAGGCGGTGGGGTGTCCTTAGTACTTGGACAGAGATCTCCCAGTTCCTCCATAGACAGGCTTTCTTGTGGTCATCACAGGCCCATCCTCGGTGGGGAAGAGCCCCGCTGACCCAGGTCAGGCCACTGGTGAGGGCTTGGAGGCAATTTCAGGTGTTTGAGTTAATAACAGCAAGACATAATCCTGTGCCCTCAGCTTTGCTGAGACCCGTACAGGTCCTGTTCTGTTAGTCCTCCCAGCAACCCTAGGGTGGGGCCAAGTCGTGGCCACACCGCCCCGTCTTTCTTGACCTCTGGGGTGATTCTGGGCTTGGTGACTCCTGGGGATGGACAACATCCCCTGCATTCCTGCTTCATGATGTTTGCACAAGCTCTGCACCCACCTTGAACAGTCCCCACCACACACGTCCCTCAAGTCTCACCACGTAGATCTCTCCTGTTTCACTCCCTCATTCATCAAATACTGATCAAATCTGTGCCTGCAATGCGTTGTCTGTCAAAACAACGGGATACAGTTGAGAGTAATCAGGCAAGTCTCAGCTGTCTTGGAGATTAGAGCAGTTCTCAGCAAACTATGATCCTTGGGCCAAATCCGGCCCTTGGCCTGTTTTTGTAAATAAAGTTTTATTGAAACATATCCATGCTCATTGGTTAACCTGTTGTCTATGGCTGCTTCACCTTTTTAAAAGATTTTATTTAGTTAGTTATTTGAAAGCTTCACCTTTTTAAAAAGATTTTATTTAGTTAGTTATTTGAGAGAGAGAGAGAGTACGAGTGGGGAGGTGGGCAAGGAGGTGGTGGAGAGAGTATGAGACTCTTTGCCGAGCTGGGAGCCTGAGATCATGACCTGAGCTGAAGGCAGACACTTAAGTGACTGAGCCACTAAAGACTGAGCTTTAGGGGTGCCACCCAGGCACCCCTAAAGATTTTTTTTAAGTAATCTCTACACCCAGTGTGGGACTCGAACTCACAACCCTGAGATCAAGAGTTTTCAGTTCTACTGACTGAGCCAGCCAGGCGCCCCTATGACTGCTTCACCTTATAACAGCAGAGTCTTTTTTTTTTTTTTTTAAGATTTTTTGTATTTATTTGACAGACAGAGATCACAAGTAGGCAGAGAGGCAAGCAGAGAGAGAGAGAGAGAAGCAGGCTCCCCGAAGAGCAGAGAGCCTGATGCAGGGCTCCATCCCAGGACCCTGGGACATGACCTGAGCAGAAGGCAGAGGCTTTAACCCACTAAGCCCCCGAGGCGCCCCACAACAGCAGAGTCTTGTAGTTGCAGCTGAAATGGTACAGTCCTCAAAGCCAGAAATACTTGCTCTCTGGCCCTTTGCAGAAAAAGCTTGCCAACACTGACTTAGTTTGGCGGAGAGAGAGATAGTAGCAAGTCACTGAAATGAATGCACGTATTGACAAATTGTGAGAAGAGCCAGGAGGGGCATAACGGGGCGGGGACTGAGATGTAAGGTTAGACTGGCCACCACTTCTCGCCTTTCACCCCCGATACCCTGACCAGGTCATCCAGGGCAGGACATGCCAGCCCACTGGAAGGTCAAATTTTGGATGGGAGAGGCCCCTGGGGTTGTGTTTATGCCAGACAGAGGTGAGGGTCCTGTTGGTGTCTACGGCTTGGACCACTGCCCTCATTCTCCCGTTATCTGATCTCACCTGGCCTCAAGGCGTCCATGTCCTCCATCTCTTAGCCCCCCAGAGAGGCAGACAGAGCAGGAAGTACTGTTCCTTCTACAAATGGGACAACGGAGGCTCCTTCTGTTTAATGACTTAGCCGACCCTGGCTGAGCCATAGGCAGAGATCTCGATGTCGTGGGAGAGCCCCAAACAGTATTTAGGATAGCGGGTTCTGGCCCAGGACTCGTGTGAACAAGTCTGTGCCCCTCTGGGCCTCAGTCTGTTCATCTGTAACCCAGAGGGTCGGAGAAACAAACACGCTCTTTTCTGGATCTGCAGGAAGGCCCCAGGGCAGCATTTGGTCTGACCAGCAGAGGGCACTGTGGGGAGGCCCAGGCAGGATCCTGAGCGGGCATGCCTCTGTTCCCTCTAGAACAGGGACCCAGGCCCTACTGTGTACCTGCAGAGCTGAGGGTGGGGACATGACCCTGAGTGAATAGAACCCGAGATCCTCGAGGTCTAAGGGTGGGAAGGGGAGGACATGGAACAAACAAGTCTTTTGTTTTGTTTTGTTTTGTTTTGTTTTTTAGAATTTATTTTTTTCTTTTTTTTTAATTTTTAATTTTTTTATAAACATATAATCTATTTTTATCCCCAGGGGTACAGGTCTGTGAATCGCCAGGCTTATACACTTCACAGCACTCACCATAGCACATACCCTCCCCAATGTCCATTACCCCACCCGCCTCTCCCTCCCCCCTCCCCCCGGCAACCCTCAGTTTGTTTTGTGATATTAACAGTCACTTATGGTTTGTCTCCCTCCTGATCCCATCTTGTTTCTTTTCTTCTTTTCCTACCTCCCCAAACCCCCCATGTTGCCTCTCCACTTCCTCATATCAGGGATATCATATGATAGTTGTCTTTCTCTGATTGACTTATTTCACTAAGCATGATACCCTCTAGTTCCATCCACGTCGTTGCGAATGGCAAGATTTCATTTCTTTTGATGGCTGCATAGTATTCCATCGTGTATATATACCACATCTTCTTTATCCATTCATCT
>PISX010031186.1:0-17743 GCA_004024625.1 Mellivora capensis
GTCTCTTCAATAAATGGTGCTGGGAAAATTGGACAGCTATATGTAGAAGAATGAAACTGGACCATTCTCTTACACCGTATACAAAGATAAACTCGAAATGGATAAAGGACCTCAATGTGAGACAGGAATCCATCAGAATCCTAGAAGAGAACATAGGCAGTAACCTCTTTGATATCAGCCACAGCAATTTCTTTCAAGAATCTTCCAAATTCTTAACTACCCATCAGGCTAAATCAAGAGTCTAGAATTCAGAGAGACTTCACTAGTTTTGAGAAACTCTACAGTTATGTAGGGCAGGGCCAAGCTTGAGGAAAGTAGGTAATTTTAGTGATAGGGAAGTGAATGAAGAAGAGTTCAAGGGTGGAAATGGGATTACTTGGCTTCAGATAGTAATGGCTACATCATAATCATCTCCTCTCCCTCCTCCTCCTCTGCTCTCATTTGTTGTGTATGATTGATTATGTGTCAGACATTAGGTGTATTTTTATCTAGTCCTATGAGGTAGGCATTTTATCCCCATTTTAAAAATGAAAAAACCGATGTTCAGAAAAATCAGGTAAACTGCCCAAAGTCGAGCTAGCTCTAAAACCACATTCTTTCCATTATGTTTATAATGGAGACTGTGTTTTGTTCCTCTTTGTAGCAAGAGAATAAACTATTACTTGTACTGAAAAAGTTTCAGTTATTTAATCCAACAGGTTGTAAATCATTCTCAATCTACCAGTTAGGTTGAATTTTGCCCAATATATTGATGAGGAGATAATTTCATACTTGGAGCTATAACTAAGAAGCGTTAAAAGGCAATAAAAACTTAAAAGGGAATTCATACACTAATAAGCCATTATTTCCCCTTTGGAGTAACTAAACATCTTGGAAAGAAAAATGCAAATGCTCACTGAGTCAACTGACTTTTAAGTGGAAAAAAAAAGGAACCATAATTATACAATTAAATCTATTGAAAATACCATTTGTCAAGTTGATAATGGCAGATTAGGTAAATTAAGTTGGCTACTGTAGTTGTTGAGTTTATTATTGGTAATTCTCTTCAGTTTAAAAGAAGTTTGGAAAAACTCAGAATTACTCTGAAAACTCTCCTGTTTCTTTGGTGTCAGAATATAACAACCTATAGGAATAGAAAGAAAACTCTATTATTATCTCATCTCTGTATCATTTCTAGGACTATCTCAAGAGAGAAAGAGAGAGTTGTACCTAAAGAGAGAGAATGAGGAAAGTAGGAATATAAGGGATTTAACTTCTGTTGCCTTGGTATCTACAATGAAACCAGTCAGGATTTAAGAAAAAGTTCTAAAAATAATTCAGATTCACAAATATCCAGTCTAGGATGAAGTTGGAATTGTAAATTAATTTCTTTACTTTAGGCTGGAATATTTTATAGCAGTAGTTATGTTAAATATTTAATTAAGTGCTATTTGTGAATTAGGTAGTAAACTCAGCAAAATGAAAATCAGGAAAATGAAGACATTTATGATTAAATCACCAGGCAAACACTTAACTGACTGGGCCACCCAGGTATCCCTAAAAGCTAGGACTGAGTGCCCATTTAAAGTAGTTTATTTTGTTTTGATGGAAAAAAATGTGAAGAAATTGTGCTATCAGATATTTACATACAAACATATAAAGGTATTTTTTCCTCAGGAATAAGCATTTCATCGTGATAAGGTTTATTTTTCTCATTTACTATAGTAGCAATGATTGCCCTACAGCTGACATTTTCTGAAACATGATTATTTCAGCAGTTGTACCTTGCAAATGCAGCTGTTTGCCAATATGACTAATTATTTGTTGACTAATGGTTCAAAAAATTTAATTCCTTGTTTTTTTTTTATCCCTCATTCAGTTTCAAACTCCTAAAGTCATAGTTAGTCCATAGATTACTCTCAGATGTAAGGACTAAAAGGGACAAGATGGAGAATTCCATGGCATGAAAACTTGATGAAAAATTAAAATTTAAAGAAGTAAATAATAAAAATCTACTTTCATCGCCCATTGCAAAAGCAGGCTGTGAATACTGACTGCAGAATTTTGTGGTGGCAGGCATGAACTCCTCTCACAAAATCTTTCAAGGGAAGCACAGAGCCTTCAGAGGGAAATGGGCTCTTACATAATGAATAATATGAAAAATTTAGACATGTAAAGAATTATGATTATTCTAAGTTTTCCTCCTGGAATTTCACATTGTTTCCAGAGCAGCTCTGTGGGATGGTTAAGGCAGCTACTTTTAAGCCTATTTTGCATAATTTTTCTTCCATTTCTCATCATGTTGCCATGTTTATGGCCATAATCTTGGCTCAGGACTATATTACTTAGCACACTGGCTATGGCAATGTTCTCCTTTCTGGAGCCCCTACCTCTGATCTATCCCCACTGCCAACTGCTATAAAAGTCATCTTAATCCATGGCACTGGGTATGGCATTCCTTTTCTTCCAAAGCATTTACTAATCTCATCCCTATCTGTATTTTTGCAAAGTTCTTTATGTGACTACATGTACCCAATTTTCTAAGTGGATTAAATATTCAAAATTCATTAGATCCACGTGGTTGTCTGTAAATGAGGCCAAGAAAAGAAAAATAGGAAAGTAGTAGGGTATTTAAGTAAATAAAACATAATATAATACTTTAGAAAAAATTATTATGAGAACATTTCATATTTATTAAAAAGCTTGTCAGTATACTCCTAGTTAGGGAAATTGAGAAGTAAAATGTTCAATAATGAAATGATTGTGGCTTTCTAAAATGTTGACTGATAGTTTTTGACCTGCTAATGAAATTGGCATAATATTTTAATGAATTGTAATTGATAAAATAAGAATAATGAGACCCAGAGTTAAACTAAATGGAACAGATTACATGGGAGATAGAGTTAAATTTCTCATAAAAGATATCTGATGACAAAATAATTACCAAATGATTATGTAGTAAATTATATTTTTTATCTTTACCAGTGAGAAAACTCTTTTTATTTGCTGATTCACTTTAAACTTTGTTAAATAAACTTTCAGTAAAATTAATGAGACTGTCAAAAACAGATTTCAGAAAAATTTAAAGTAATATGATGTAGTAGGAGACTGAAGATGGATTTATTAATCATCCTAATTTACTTTTATGTTTCAACTTCCACCAAGTTAGTTTGGTTACTGACATGATTTTGTAATTTGAATACACAAGAATATTGATTTGTCAATGCTATAGCCAAGAATTTTGCATTTCCAAAGCTCAGGAATCTCTCTCTCTCTTTCTCTCTCTCTCTCTTGCTCTCTCTCTCTCTCTCTCCCCCACACACACATACCACATCTTGTACATTAAATAAATTTTTACAAAATTTCAAGATCAGGGAAGAGTGGACTTGACCAAGCTTATTGCTAGGATCAGTGGCTTCAATGATAATGTATATTCACCAGGATCCTTGCTTACATTCCTCCTTATTTTCCCAACTATAGGCACCCTTCAGACATCCATCACTTGATAAACCCACTATTCATTTTCTGTTACCAGATTTGTTGGACAAATCTCCATGCTAAGTCAATAAGCTCGACATGGGCCTTTTGCTTTCTAGCTCCACTAGAGCTCCCACATGCGTCTTCATGGTCTCTTCAACTTTTCCTGTCATGTTCTCTGCAACCAACTTTATTGGGTTTTACAAATACTTGTTCCTCTTGTCAATGGCATACTTCACCTTCCCAATGCTGCCAAGAAGAAAATATGGCCACCAGACAGAACTAGTTCCCACCTTTGCTTCTGCACTTGCATATGACATCATACATTCTGGTATCCTCCTCTCCTGTTAAAAGAAGAGTTGATTGTCCTTTCCTAGTTTAATCGTTCCACCCTTACTCAATGTAGTAAACAGAATAATGGTCCCCTCAAAATGTCAATATCTTAATCTCTGGCCCTTGTAAATATTTTCCTTTACATGGCAAAAGAGACTTTGCCTACATGATTAAGTATAGGATCTTGAGATAAGGAGATTATCCTGGATTATCTTAGTTGGCCTACTTTCCTCAAAAGATCCTTGTGAGGGATCTTGTGGGAAAAGGGAAATTTGAGGTCAGAGTGAGAGGAGATATGAAGATTTATGCCAGTGGAAACCGAAATAAGAAAGAGAGAGAGGGAAACTGAGAGATATTTGAAGATGCCATGGGGCTGGCTATAAAAATGGAGGATGTGGCCACAAACCAAGAAATGCAGGTAGCCTCTAGAAGCTTGGAAAGGCAAGTAAGTGGATTGTTCCTCATAGCCTCCAGAAAGGAGCACAGATCTACCGACATCCTGATTTTTTTAGCTCCATAAAACCCATTTTGGATTTCTGACCTACAGAACTGTCAGATAATTTTTTGTTGTTGTAAGCTACCAAATTACAACATCAGTAGGAAACTAATATACAGTATCACTGTCCATCATTTATACAGAAATTTTATCACATTATCTCTTCTGTTTTCTCTACCAAAATTTGTTCTTTTAGCTCTTTATTTTCAGGTTGCAAAAAAAAAATCTTCTATTAACCTTTTGCTCAAACTATTACACTTATATGTCTTCTTCCTTTCAGCATAACTCTTATTAAAAAATAGTTTACATCTTCTATGCCTACCTCTCAAACCTTGGTAACCTAGTCTCTGACTTCTGCCCTGCCCTGAATGACTTTTCCAACCTCCATGGCAGTTTCTTCTTATTTGACAAATTTAACCAAGCTTTTTTCTCACCTGAGGGATTTGCAGTTTTTGACAGTAATTACCTATTCTCTCATGGCTTCTACTTATCATTTTGATTAGTCTATCTGGGATTCTTCACAAGCTTTTCCCCCTTCTCTATCCTCTGGCCACTATTTATTTATTTACTTTTAATTTTTTTTAATTTATTTATTTGTCAGAGAGAGAGGGAGAGAGAGAGAGCAGGCCCAGGCAGACAGAGTGGCAGGCAGGGCAGAGGGAGAAGCAGGCTCCCTGCTGAGCAAGGAGCCCGATGTGGGACTCGATCCCGGGATTCTGGGATCATGACATGAGCCGAAGGCAGCCGCTTAACTAACTGAGCCACCCAGGTGTCCCTGGCCACTATTTATATGTGGTGAATGACTAGATCTACTCTTTTCTCTTTCATTTTTACTTTCCATATAACCTTTGGGTTCATGGTTTTCATTACCAGGTACAAGTGGACAACTTCCAATCAATGAGTCTCAACTTTACTTGAATTTCAGATACATTTATCTGCGAATCATGTCTGTCTGCCTGTGTTCCAGGCACCCCAAACATTATTTAAACATAGAGAGATTCTTCTTATGTCAGTGTCTCATAGAAGAAACAAAGAATCACCCTTAATTCCTCCATCTTACTGACTCTTCTTTCTACTTTGCTCAGTTGAATTTATTTCATTAATATCAAACACATTAATCTTTGTACCCCACAATGCGTCCACCATTTGAAAGTTCAACTCATCTTTTCCCTGGAAGATTTAAAAGCCTCCTAATTGGTTCTTATAACTCAAACTTTCCTCACCTCCAAACCTGTCCTTATCCTGCCACCACCATGACATTCCTAAAGCTAAATCTGATTATTCTCTACCTAGTTTAACAATTTCTTTTACATTTAAGGTGCCACAGATAAGGTATACATTTCTTAACATTGCCTCTAAGTGCTCATTTCAGCAGCACATATACTAAAATTGAAACAATACAGAGAAGATTAGCCTGGCACCTGTGCAAGGATAACATTGCCTCTGAGATCTGTTCCAGTCTTCTAGCTAACTTCCCAACCTTTTTTCCTCTCCACATCATATAACCCGTGCTCTAAACACAGAGCAGCTCCTTATTCACTAGATCTGCCTAATCCTTTCTTGACTGCATGTCTTTGCATACATCCTTCCTAAAATTTGATTCCTTCTTCTTTATCTGACAAAATCGGCCAATTTGTTAAGCTCTTTGAATCTATGTTATAGCACTTGCATTGTGTTGTAATAATTAGTTTTCATATTCTGACTGGTCTTTGAATTCTTTAAGGGCAGGCTGTGTCTTCCTCATATTTATATACATCGTACCAAGCACTGTGCTTGACACATGGGAAACATTAAGTAAACGTAGCATGGATCAACAACATCATAAATTTGTGCGAACAGGTCGTATAATGATTTTCTGAAAAACAACACTCAAAAGGTCTTTAAGTAAAATGAGAGGAAGCTGTGAAAGAATTGATTATGAAAGTAAACATATTATGGTTGACGTGGCAGTGGAGATAGCAGTTCAAAATGCTATCCTTGAGAGGAATGCCATTGGCTTTCCCGTAGGTGTGCTACACAGATGAATAGGATGCCATCTGTGTCTCAAAAGATTCCAGTCTGTAAGGGAAAACAGTCATGTGAACAGTTTGGTGGAATAAGAGACTACAAAAGTTATGCTAGATGTGTATACTGGATACTAGCATCATGCAAAGAGAGGGTGGTGAGTTCCTTATGGGGTTAACTAAGGCTCCTTACAGAAAGTAATTAAATCAAACAAAAAGTGCAGCTTTTTTTGAGGAAAAAAAATCAAATATTACCACCAGAAACTTTAAAATTTAAAATGAGTGCTGCATGAAGGTGGAGCTTTGGTTTTTGTGTTCTTCTTATAAGCCAATGGAACATGTGTCATATTCATGTCCATTTACACATATTCAAAAGCTATATTCTGATTGAAAATTTTGTTTATTACAAACTGGTCTGTATCATTGATTTTGTTAAACAACCATACTGAAATTGTGCCTAGCCAGAGGAGAAATTGAAATCTTTCGGTACAAATTCTGATCTATTATGGTGGGAAAAGATAAAAGCATTTACTCAGGTGAAGTGATAGAGCTCCTGTTGGGCCTGGCATCATATTATAGAAAGTTTAGACTTTGTTCATATTCCCACATTCTTTTGGAATGTGATAAAAGGCATTTAGATCTCTCAGGCCACACAGTTTGAAGCTGACAGTCAACTCAGAGAAAAGATTCTGAAGAGTCTATGGAGACATCAGAAAACATTCAGTCAATTATTATTGTAAATTAAACAAATATCCCTAGTAAAAATCATGAAAACTTATACATATAATTAATTAAATAATTTTACTTTGTAGTTATTGATTCTCATTGAGGGAAAAATGTATTTACATGCTAACAGTGTATTTTAATGTTTTGTTGTTGTTGTTGTTCCAATTTTGAAACACAGCAAGGGTAAGATGTCTACATGCTTTGATATTGATTGTTTTTCCCAGGATACATCTGACTAAGGAAAAAAGTAATCATTATACATAATGAAAATCGGGTGTTTTTTATTTTACTGTATCTGGATAGGACACATTCCCAAAACCTACTTGTCTTCTTTGTTAAGAGTGTTTTGGCTGTTCTTAGGCTTTTGTAAATTCAAATTAATTTTATAATCAGTTGGTGAAATGTCTTTGAAACTATGTAAGATTTTATTGAAATTGCAATTAATTTATAGGTTAAGGAGAATTGAAATTTAGTGTCAGCTGATGAATATGGTATACATCTCTATTTGACTCCTATTTATTTCTATAAGGGTTTAGATTTGTCTACAGAAAGGTATAGAATTTTTGTTAAATTTATTCCTAGGTATCTATTTTTATTATTGTAATTATTACTACTTTAAGTGGTGTTTTGACCCACTTCACTTCTACCTTAGTCACAGGATCTTAGCCAAAAGGCCAAAAAGCAATCACTTCTACCTTAGAAAAGGCTGTCTGAAAATTTTCCCAGGATCATTATTTTTAATTGCAAGGATGACTGGAACGATGTATTTATTGACCAGAGAAAGTGTAAATAGACTGTGCTCTATCCATACAATGGAATATGGTACATATGTTAAATTTGAATGAAAGACAATATATACAATAATACAAGTAAAACTTAGAAAATGCTACTTAAAAAATTCAGAGGGCTATATGCAACATATAATTTTTATAAACTCAAAAATAAGCAAATTGAATATATAATGTTTTAGCACTATTCACATATATGGTAAAAGTATCTTAAAAATAATATAATCAACTCAAATTAATTATAACAATTACCTTGGGAATGGTAAAATGGAGAATAGGATTAGGGAAGAATAAAAAACTTCAAATGAAGAGACAATATTCTAGCTTTTAATTTGGATGGTGCTTCATGTGTGTTCATTTTATTATTATGCTTCATTAGTTACATACATTCTTTTGATGCATCAAAGATTAGAGGCTGCTTTTTAAGTAAGAAGAATAAGCTCAATGACTTTTAAAAACGGTTAAGAATTCACAAATAAATAACAGATCACTAAGAATTCCTGTAAATCCTTTTACTACTAACTTGTAATCCTCTTATACAAGGCCTGTGAACAACAAATCCTTGGAAAGAAGCTTTTATAAGCTTTGTATGTTGCCCTAGACATAGCAAGAAATATGTTTTCTTAATACATTAAAGTGATTCTGATTGAAAAATATGATAGCCTTTGAAATAAATAAAATAAGTCAGTATATCATTAGAATATTGGTATAATGAAATTACTTTCTTCAAGTCTTTATAAAACTATAATCTATTCAACAAAGCCTACACTGACTATCTTATTGCTGCAGATGGCTCTCCCCATACCCTAACCCTGGTCTTTTTCTTTCTTCTCATTTATAACACTTAACATCTTTGACCATACCATATATTTTACTTATGATATTTATTGTTTAATATCTATTTTCTATCACTAGAAGGCAGTATGGGAGCTAGCTTCCAAGATGGCCCCCTATATACCATTCTCTTAGTGTTTGTGTCTTGATGCAGTACTCACCCACTTTGAATACTGGATGGCCTATGTGGAAAAATAGACTACTGTAGAAATGGTTTTGTATGATTCTCAAAACTAGGTCATAAAAAAATATTTCAGTTTCTACTTTGTTTTCTCTTGGATCATTTACTTGCATAAAGTCATCTGTTGTAGCATAAGGACACTCAAGTCGCCTTGTGGAAAGGGACACATTAGAATGAACTGAGGCCCACTGCCAACAATGACAATTTGCCAGCCAAGTGAGTGATCCACCTCAAAAGTAGATTTTCCAACCCCAGTCATGCCTTCAGGTAACTATCTCTGGCCACCATTTGACTACAACCTCATAAAAGACACTTAACCCAAATCACCCAGGTTAGTTGCCTGTGAATTCTTGATTCTCAGAAACTGTGAGAGATAATAAATGCTTTTTTTTTTAAGCCAGGAAATTATGATTTAAAAACAAATCATAAATATGATAAATTAAATCCTCTGTTGAAACCTCAGAAAGATATAAAGCTGTAACCCAGAACTATTCATTTAAACAATGGAGCTTTGTTCTCATAGCCTCAGCTTAGCCCAAAGGTAGAAAACATCTTCAAGATGCCTCTGAGGGGGCTTTTATCTAATAAAATGAACCCCAGTTTGATTCATTAGGTACCAAAGAAATTTTAAGAGAATTGCACAGACTAAAACACTGCTCATTTGACTGGAAAGGGACAGAAACAGTGCAGAATAAGAAGTTGGATCCCCATTTTACATACAGGAAGCAACTAATAAAATTTCTCAGCTATAAATATAGGTTACATTGCCTGACAAGGAAAGAAGGACTGGAGGGACAGAACTAAGAATGCAGAGTGTAGAGAAAAGAACAACAACCTGGATTTTTGTCTTAATGAAAGAACTAGCAACATGTTCTTTGTGGGATTTCAGAATTACTGAGGACAAGTGACTCCTATAAACCTCCCATCGTTTCTCTTTTTCACTAGGAGAGTTTAGAGTTTATAGCTTTGTTTATACCAAGCCAACTGTTGAGCACTGACCATGTGTCATATATTATCATATTTAATCCTTACAATCCCATAGCTCCATACTAAGAAATGTAGAAAATGATGAAAATGGGACATGAAGAACTTTGTACTAGTTACTCTCAGAGACAAAGTTTGAACTAACACCATTAGAGTCCAAATACTATGTTCAGTGAATATCATCAGTCCATTATGCTATCCTGACTTAGATTTCAAGCCTAACATCCTGAATTTGGATTGATGGCCTTTAAATGCAGTAAAACCAAGAAAGATTTCTGGGACATACATGCTAACTTATAGCCTGAAGATGTCATTGTATTTGGCATGTTCTAAAGGAGAAATTTTGACTTATTTTTTTTTTGAAGTAGGCAGCATGCCCATTGTGGGACCCAACATGGTGCTTAAACTCATGACCCTGAGATCAAGACCTGAGCTGAGATCAAAAGTTGGACACTCAACAAACAGTCACCCAGGTACCCCTAAATTTTGATTTTTAAATAGAATGCCTTTGTTGAAACTCAGAAAGGTTTACCTGCTAATAATGGCTAATATTTTACCAAAAATATATATTCATTTTAATATTACATATAGTTGATGACAAAAATAATCCTCATAGGTCAATTAACTATCAATTAATTTCTAATTTTATATATAAACATGGAATAAGAACAGGATATCTATAATAAATCCCGCAAGGAAAAAGGAAAGCTACATGGCATGTAGTAGTCACTAGTCTGTAAGCAGTTCTGGAATCCCACTGAACAGACATTTTAAGAACCTTTACCCTGAGGTGTCAGAGGTTCCTTGATTAAGTTTTTTGTTCTTCTCTGGAAGACTTCCTGTATCTATTGTTCTCCCTATTCTATGGCTCTGCCTTCTGGGATAGTTCTTCTTTTCTATTATACTTGGTTCCTCTGAAATAGGAATTGAAAACTATGCTCAATAAAAAGCTTACACAGCTAATTTTTCCCCTCAAAACTTTGAAGGACCATAGTATTTTATTGCTTGTTTATTTAAGTCTGGAACAATCAAGGGATTCTATCGTCCAAGCTTATAAACATTCCTTTGAAAATGCAGTAGACTTCTGATTTATTTGCCTCCAGTCAGTTCTATGAGTTATGATTTTGGAGTCTTCTTTACTTGTTTTGTTTTGTTTTCTTTATTCCATGTATCTCCCCCAAATATTGGAAGCTAACTTGAAGTTCTCTGGAACATATATGTCAGTTATACCTATAACCTGATCTTTTCCTTATTTCTTCTTATTCAGTAGAAAAGGTATAGTTGTTTTGGTTTCTCAAAGTCAATTTCATTCCATTCACTTACTATCAGAATCTGAAAACTCTATTTTTCCAATCATGAAAACCCAAATTTCTGTTTATAAACTGGCTAATTCTTCCTATGCTAATCACTTTCTCATAATATATTATGAAACAACAGCCAGTACCAATTAATATACATCCTTTCCCTGGAAATACTGTTGGTTTACAAATTGGCCCCTGGTATGCAGAGGGCAAGATGAGACCAAAGAAAGAAGCAGACCACTACAGATTTGTAGGTGGCAGTTTTAATAAGCAAGGAAACTTGCATACAAGACTTGTCTTCAGTGGCTACAAAATTACTAGATCTCCTCACCTTCTCGGCAGAATCTTAAACATTTATACAGGCCTAAATTGGGTTGTCATATACATCATAAAGATGGCTTCAACAACACCTAACTCTCAAGGCTATGTTCTTGGAATAGCTCCCACTGTGGCAGCAGTGGGCAGAATGTATATTCCACGGTTAGGGAAGGGGGTGAGGAGCCTTAGTTTCTCAGGTATAACTCACAGATCAACTGGAGATCATGTCCTCTCAATGACCTCCCCTAACAATTGCAAGTTAAGTAATACATGGTCTTTCTTCTACTTTATTAGCACTAACAAATATAGAGCTTATACCTAATCATATAATCATATCTCTGTCTTTGCTGCTGATTTCGATTCCCTTGCCTTGTGACCATAGGTTAATGTCAAATATTTTAAGCTTTGTTATACTAGAAGCACATTTCATGCTGTATCAGTTGGATTAAATAATGTTGACTGCCACAGCAGACAAACCCTAGAATCTTGGTGGTTCAACAGAACAATTTTTTTTCTTACTCATATTTCTTTCCCAATATGCCAGATGACAGAGAAGATGAATCTGCAAATCATTCAGGGACCCAGGTTGTGTGAGGAACCATGGTTTAGTAGATAGCTACAGGAAGAGGAGAGAGGTGGAGGGAGTGCCCTCACGTTAAGAGCTCAGCTGAGAAGTAATGCATCTCTTTCATTCATAGTCCACTATATGGACTATAACTATACCTATGTGACCGTAACTAGTCACAAGGATCCAATCTAAGTGCAGGGGAGTCTGGGAAAAATTGAGAAGCACTTAGAATAATAAGAATGTAGATGAGATAAACTTTTAGGTCCTCTTAGCTCCAAATTTTTATGAATCTGTGCTTAAACAAAATCTATTAACAGTTTCTTTATAGATCATATCTTCAGAATATTAGAGGAAACATGATCTGTCCAATAGATTACCTATTCCATTTTTTAAAAAAGATTTTATTTATTTATTTGAAAGATGGAGGGCAGAATGAGAGAGAGAGAGAAAGAGAGAGAGGGAGAGCAAGAGCAGGGGGAAGAGGCCAAGGGAGAGGGAGAAGCAGGCTCCCCACTGACCAGGGAGCCCCATGCAGGGCTCTGTCCCAGTACCTCAGGATCATGACCTGAGCCAAAGGCAGATGTTTAACCAACTGAGCCACCCAGGCACCCCTACCTATTCCATTTTAGAACAATGAAAAGTCCTTCTCTCTCCATCACTTCCCTGTCCAAAAAGTTCTACCCATTTCTGTTATGTTATTTGAGCAATCACTCTTTTTATTGGAAAATATTTAGAGAGCATTTTTGTGTTGCTTCCATGGACAATAAAGCAGGTTAGAGTAAAAGCAAATGAGACAAAATGGCCAGCAATTTTTCCCCACTTAAGAAAAAGCTAAGTGGGGCCTCTGGGTGGCTCAGTGGGTTAAGCGTCTGCCTTCCGCCTAGGTCATGATCTCAGGGTCTTCGGATTGAGCCCTGCATCGGGCTCTCTGCTCAACAGGGAGCCTGCTTCTCTCTCTCTGCCTGCCTCTCTGCCTACTTGTGATCTCTCTGTCAAATAAATAAATAAAATCTTCAAAAAAAAAAAAAAGAAAAAGCTAAGTAACAACTAATATAATAGAGTTTTTATGAATTCAGGAACTAAAATTTCTTCATTCAAACTCTGGGTTGTGTTTATATTTTAATCAAAATTGCTTATTTTGAGGAAACAGTAAGATTGATTATCACTGTTATAACAAAGGCTAATTTAAATCTTTATTTTTATTTTCTAGTGTTATGTTGATATAAAAGAACAGTTTTCTTTTGTCACTTAAAATGTGACATTTTGTGTTTTTTCTACAGAATGGAAAAATACTTTGTATTCTCTCGCTGGTGTCTTTATTTGTATTTAGTTTGTTTTTCTTATGGTGATAAATTTTTTACTTTTGGTTAAGTTTAAAGGTGGGGATAAAAGGGGGAGGAACAGAAACTTGCCTTTAAATATTCATGGAGTATGTATGATTTGGGTTCTGAAACCAAGGGAGCAGTTTCCAGGTTGATTGAATGTGTGTGTGTGTGTGTGTGTCTGTGTGTATAACTGAAATATTACCTACAAGCAAAAACATTCCATTCTAAATAAATTAGAATAAAATATAAATGCAATGATTTCTTCTGGGAATCAGACAATTATTATTATTAATACTATTATTTATTTAGGTAAGTATTTTTAAAATATAGAAATTTACAAGTGTATAATTCATAATTTATATGGCAAATTGTAATGATTACTTTATTAAAGGGAAATCCCAGGACAGTGTGTGTGCTCATCATCCAGAGAATGAAGTCCAGATAACTCAGCAGAACATGTTCTAGCTTGCCTACCTCTCCAACTCCATCTTCAGCTCTCATCATATCCAGCCTTGTGTGCTAGCATTACTAAAATCTTGCAGTTCTTCCAAAATGTCACGCTACATAGGAACTCCATAATAATGTCTGCCTGGTATTATTTCAGTCTTTTTTTTTCTGTCTAAGGAAAACATTCTTTACATTAAAGATACTTACTCAATATATTGACATGTATTTATTAATGTGATTACTTGTCTCAAGACCATTTCCCTAAGCAGAATGTGAACTCTGTTTTGAAGGATCCATTAAATTTGATTTGGTCATCACTGTGTCCCTGTGGCATTGTGCTTGTCACATGGTAGGAACTCAGTAATTGTCAAATGATCAAAGAATAAACTGTATTGTTATCTGTCTTTGAGTATGGAACAATGAAGAGCTAGAAATAAGATTACAATGGGAAAGTATAGTTGCCAGTTTCTGAGGGACCTGTTTTTAGTTTTCTAGTTTTTGAATAAATAAGAGAGGCATTACTATTTATTAAGCATTCATTATATGCAAAGTATTGAATTGTATTTGTACAGATGCATGAGGATTTACTCTCTCTTTTCCTTTGAGGCAATGACAATCCAAATAATGGTCAGGATCAAAAACATGAAAAATACACAAGATAAACATAATTTTCCAAAAACTGATTTTGTTTTACTGCCAAGGCCCAAACCAATAAGTCTGAATAGTCATTGTCCCTGGGTTTTTATTTTATTTTTGTCTGCCCGAGGGCATTTTATGTTATCTGTTTGGAATGGTTCACTTTAAAGACTAACCTGGAAATGTAGTTTTATTTCCACTTCATTCAGTGAGTGAGAAATCTAGAACATGTAGCTATGATTCAGAAGGGGAGAGGTTCATGGTATATTTACTCCTAATTCCAGATGGGCCTCCTGCCATGTCATATCCTTGTCACGTATCTCTTGTCCTTCTTACCCTTTACAGGATGGCAATTCAATTTCAGTACTCACTGTCACGTTATGGCCATTTTCTGAGCCCATTTTGATTTTCTTGACTAAATATTCCTTTAGTGAACATGAAAAGAAATGTGGGCAAAAAATTGTGAGTAGAGATAAAAGAAGACTTTGACTATTTTTTCCCCAAGTAAGCCCATAATTGCAATAGGCAAAATTTGACCAAGAATTTATTGACCCTTTCTACTGCTGGGTAGTATGATCCATTCAACCACAAATATTTTTTGAGTACAAAAAATATTTTCCAGGACCAAATACTGAAACTGTTCTAGGGAATGGGTATGTATCATGGTACAGACAATAATCCCTACCTTTATGGATCTTATGTTGGAGGAGTTTACTTTCTAGTGTCTATTCTAGACACGAGACCAAAACATTGCTGAAAAATTTACTTTTCATGCAAAATCCACTCCTTTTTATGTTTTGAAGCAAACTTCTCTAATAGCCTAGCAGGCATACGAAGGCCTGTATAGTCTGGTCTCTACTTAACCTCTTTAACCTTGTATTAGTTTTCTGAAAACAATATGGATTTATTATCTCGCAGTTCTATAGATCTGAAGTCCATTTTGGCTCAATTAGTTTCTCTGCTCTGGGTTTCACAAGATGGAAATCAAAGTGTTAGCCTAATATCCTAGGCTCTTATCTGGAGGCTTTGGAAAGAATCTATTTCCAAGTTCATTCAGGTTATTAGTTGAAGTCTGATCCATCATGGTTGTTGTAAATGGCAGGATTTCATTCTCTATTATGGCTGATTAATATTCCATTTTATTCACATATATCTCATAGCTTTGTCAGTTCATCTATCAGTGGACATACTTGGGCTGCTTCCATAGTTTGGCTATTGTAAATAATACTGCAATAAGCATAAGGATGTGTATATCTTTTCAAATTAGTGTTCACATATTCTTTGGATAAATACCCAGTAGTGGAATTATTGATCATATGGTAATTCTATTTTTAATTTTTTAAGGAATCTTCATACTGTTTTCCACTGTGGCTTCTCTGGTTTGCATTCCCACTCACAGCACACAAGGGTTCCTTTTTCTCCACAGCCTCACCAACACTTGTTGTTTCTTGTTGTTTTGATTTTAGCCATTCTGACAGGTGTGAGGTGATACCTCATTGTGGTTTTGATATGCATTTGCTGATGATGAGTGATGTTGAGCATGTTTTCATGTGTCTGTTAGCCATCTGGATGTCTTCTTTAGAGGAATGTCTATTCATGTCTTCTCCCCATTTTTAATTGTTTGTTTGTTTGTTTTTGGTATTGGGTTGTATAAGCTTTTTATTTCAGATACTAACCATTTATTGGATATATCATTTGCAAATATCTTCTCCCATTCTGTAGGTTGTCTTTTAGTTTTATGTTTCCTTTGCTGTGAAGAAGCTTTTTATTTTGATGCAGTTCCAATAGTTTATTTTTGCTTTTGTTTCCCTTATGTTAGGGGAATGCTACTGCTGATGGCAGAGACATTGCTTCCTGTGATACCTTGGAGGATTATTATGGTTTTAGGTCTCATATTTAGGTCTTTAATCCATTTTTAAATTTTTGTGTACAGTGTAAGGAAGTGGTCCAGCTCCATTCTTTTGCATGTAGCTGTCTGGTTTTCCCAAAACCATTTGTTGAAGAGACTCTTTTATGATTATATATTCTTGTCTCCTTTGTCATAGATTAATTCACCATAAAAGTGTGGGTTTATTTCTGGACTCGCTGTTCTGTTTTGTTGATCTACATGTCTGTTTTTGTGCCAGCACCATACTGTTTTGATAACTATAGCTTTGTAGTCTATATTGAAATCTGGGATTATGATACATCCAGTTTTGTTCTTTTTCAAGTTTTGGCTATTCAGATTCTTTCGTGGTTCCATACAAGTTTTAGGATTATTTATCCTAGTTCTGTGAAAAATGCTGTTGGTATTTAATAGGGATTGCATTAAATCTGTGGATTGCTCTGGGTAGTATGAACATTTTAATAATATTTGCTCTTCCAACCCATGAGCATGGAATATCTTTCCATTTGTGTTATTTTCAATTTCTCTCAGTGTTTTATAGCTTTCAGAGTATAGGCATTTAACCTCCTTACCTAAATTTATTTCTATGTATTTTATTATTTCTGGTGCAATTGTAGATGGAATTGTTTTCTTGATTTCTCTTTTCGCTGCTTCATTATTAAGGTATAGAAATGCAAAAGATTTCTGTATGTTTATTTTGTATCCTGACACCTTACTAAATTCCATTACAGTTCTAGTAGATTTTTTTCAAATTTTATTTTTTTTTCGGTGTTCCAAAATTCATTGTTTATGCACCACACCCAATGCTCCATGCAATATGTGCCCTCCATAATATCCACCACCAGGCTCACACAACCCCCCACCTTTCTCCCTTCAAAACCCTCAGTTTGTTTCTCAGAGTTCACAGCCTCTCATGATTTGTCTCCCCCTCCAATTTCCCCTATCTCATTTCTCCTCCCTATCTCCCAATGTCCTCTTTGTTATTTCTCATGCTCCACAAGAAAGTGAAACCATATGATAACTGACTCTCTCTGCTTGATTTTTTTTAATTAATTTCATTTCTTTTCAGTGTAACAGAATTCATAGTTTTACAACACACCCAGTACTCCATGCAATGCGTGCCCTCCATAATACCCACCACCTGGCTCCCCCAACCTCCCACCCCTGCCCCTTCAAAACCCTCAAGTTGTTTTTCAGAGTCCATAGTCTCTCATGGTTCATCTCTCCCCCAATTTCCCTCAACTCCCTTCTCCTCTCCATCTCCCCATGTCCTCCGTGTTATTTGTTATGCTCCGTAAATAAGTGAAACCATATGATAATTGACTCTCTCTGCTTGACTTATTTCACTCAGCATAATCTCTTCCAGTCCCGTCCATGTTGCTACAAAAGTTGGGTATTCATCCTTTCTGATGGAGGCATAATACTCCATAGTGTATATGGACCACATCTTCCTTATCCATTC
>PISX010031187.1:0-17751 GCA_004024625.1 Mellivora capensis
CACTATTGCATTCCTTTTTTGTTGTCCAGCTTTATAATAGGCTTAAATTCTTGTGAAGTGCATTTTCTGTCATTTCTCATGATATTGTGTGAGAGGTAGGTAGACATGTTCTCAGTCTGTTTCCTTGATCCAATTTCTGCTTTATTCTCCAAAGAAACTCTCATGTCAAATTAAAATGCAATTATTTTCTTATCTTGATAATACCCTGTAATTTCTCTAATGCAGTTTCAGAGGAATGATAAAAGCAAATGGGTACTGCATCTCCTAAAAGAGCCATAAACCAAGGGGAAGAGAGTTGCATATGTCAAGGATTTAACATTGATTCATTTTATGCCATCTTGAACTCTACCAGGAAGCATCATCCTTCCTCAATGACTTTCTTGGGGCCAGCTATTTCAATTAAGTTGTTTATATTACTAAGCCCATTTGTACAAGCACATGCTTAGCTGCCCTGCATGATAGCATAATGGACGGGTTAAATGGTGGAGATAAAGTTTTCTATCTAGCTGATATCCTGTGTGTGTACATTCACATGTAGACCTAGACACACATAAATTTCTTCTCAAGACCAGACACACTGCACACACTTTGATTCAGGACTTAACATTGGTATCTCATACTATATGAGGCTATTTTTGATCCCTTTAGGATTGGACATGTGCTCTTCTATTGTGCTGCAAGCACTCTACTATTTCAATTTCTATGGCTCACATCAATTACTGTACTGTAATTTTTTCCCTCTGTTTGACCTTCCTCAATCCCTCACCTTTCATTGCATCTGAACTCTTTGAGCACAAGACTGATGGGTACTCTATTCATCCTTATCTTTCAAAGATGACTTAATATAGTCTGTCACATGGTGAATATTATCGGCTCAATAAATATATCTTTAAGACTGATACAAACAGACATATATACATATAGATAGATATTTACATATAATGTCTGCCATATAGACAGTAAATGCAGTTGCTATAATAAATAATTCTATTTTGTTTTAGCTACTTGACCATAGATATACTTAAAAGCTATTTGTTTATAGATATGATTGGTACACATTTACATAAATGTACACATTTACATATCCCTTATTTCTTCATATTAAGTATATATAGACTTAAACTACCCAGATAGTTTTATCTTAATCATTTTATATATTTATAATATGAATTTTATAGTCTCTGTAAACATGTACACATATATATTTGTATACATATACACACATACACACACACACAGACTATGTTATTTCAAAATATAATGAGTGATTGAGAGAAAAGGGAAGAACTGCTTCTTATTACTTTACTACTATGAGAAATTGGGTTTTGATGCCTTGAGAAGTTTGGGGTTTTGGTTGCTCTGATGTTTTATTTTATTTTGTTTTATTTTATTTTATTATTATTTTGTATTTCCTTTCTAGAATTAGGAATTGAGTGAGTGGAAAAGAAATATTCTGGACTTTGAGCTGTGGGATGCTTACATGCACTGTAAAGTATTACATGTATTTACACATATTGTATGTGGTTTGGTACATTGTTTAGCAAATTTTATTTTGTTTTAGACATGGGAGTCAAGTGCTTTATTAAAACAAGTCCAAAAAAGGATCATTTTGTAGTATTTGCTGACTAGTCTCCAAAAGTAAAAACAAAACAAAAAAAAATAGATCTACATAAAAGTTGAGAAGCAAATGAGAAGAATCAAAAGAAATGGGCAAGAGTATTAACTTGAGAATCAAAGACGAAAGGGCACCTACACACATTTGGCTTTTGAAAAATACACTCTGGGCACCTGGGTGGCTCAGTGGGTTAAAGCCTCTGCCTTCAGCTCCGGTCATGATCTCAGGGTCCTGGGATTGAGCCCTGCATCAGGCTCTCTGCTCGGCAGGGAGCCTGCTTCCTCCTGGCCCCAGCCTGCCTCTCTGCCTACTGGTGATTTCTTTCTGTCAAATAAATAAAATCTTTAAAAAAATATATACACTTCAAATAAATACATCTGGATCTGTTTGAATTTAAACAATACCTATAATCTCTGAATTTGATTCAGATCATGTCTTAGAAGAAGCTCAGTGATCCTGAAAATGAGTGATAAAGAATTGACTTCATCCTATATCTCTGTGTTCTTTTTATGGGACAGATCTCTACTCTTATACGTTCAAATGTATTGATATGAAATATAAATGAATCTCTTGTTTATAGATAAAAACATCCAGTAATTTCCTCCAGGTTCTCCAAAGTTTTTGACAGCTGTCTTGATTGTGCATTCCAGCAGAGAGGTTGCATTCATGCTTTAACACTGAGATGTCAGGGTCCTGTGAAAGATCTGGAGGGAAGTGTGTATCACAGCCTTATTCTCACATGTGTAATAAGAGCTATAGAAATCGCACCAGCTTGTGATACAAAACAAACAGAAGCTTGAAAGTAAAGCCATCTTTTTAACAGCGCTTCAGTTTAATATGCTTATTTCCTATTTTAGATCAAAAAGTGTTTAGGAGGGAGGATTTTTAAACCAAGTACTATATACTGAGCACTATATATTTCTTTGTTTTCAGGTTCAGCTCTTAGTTCTTGGGACGCTATAATCAATTAGCTAATGCTAATAATCCCTTCAGGTTGAGCAAACTGCACCTGTCCTTCACCCTATGGTGTATCTACCAGTTAAAAGCTACCTGAGGCCTCTGGTACTCCTGGACTCCATCGGTGTATCAGTATCTCCTAACATTATCTCCAGTCTACAGAAGATAAGCACCACAGTGATTTACAAAGATGCTGGTGTTCCTTTTGTCAATGCACTCTTTAGTACTTTTGTTATGGGAGGATCCTTGGAATCCTCCTGTGGGAAATGTTGGGCAGATGGGTATGTAGGTCTCATAAAATAAATTCTCTCTAAAATTTCTATTATCCTGAACCTTGATATTCCTTCCTCTGTCTCTCTCTCTCCCTATTCTCCCCCCCAGTCTTCCCACTTCCTGTCTGCCTTCCTTCCCCCACCATCACAGAAGTCGTGGCATTCCCTTTTTCCTTAATGTAGGAAAGCATTTTTTAGTCAACTAAGCAAACAGGCACTTCCAACTGTATAGCTAACATTTATCTTAAAAATCTCTAATATGTAATCCTAGTTCTGCATCCCAATCCAGCATTATATCTTCTTCGACAAAGTGTCTTAGAATATATTTGTGAACATATACCCCAAATTTCTACAAATATAAATTAACATACTTTTGTAATTCTTTTGATATTTAAACTCTTTCAAGTACATATTTTGTATATCTCCCTCTTGGGTTTGCTAGAATCTGCCTCAGATTAGAATCTGAAGACAATGATGGGTGTCAGAGTTTCACTATGAGAAGAATAGACATCTCTTTACAAATTATTTGCTTCACACAAGGTTATCACAGAAGGGAAGGCTATTTAATTCAGACACAGTGAGGGAGGCTCGAGGGGGATTTGGGGATTCAAATGTTCCCTTTCCAAATCTTCTCAATCAGTGCCACAATTTTCCCATATAAGACTCATGAGCCTGTGAATTCAACAGGTACTTAAAATTTAAACGTGCACTATAAAACTTGTAGTCAGATTTTTAGCTATGTGTGCACTGTGTGAACTATGAATATGGTATTATTTGGAGGATTCCATAGAAGCTCTGTAGTTTTCTGACCACACTTTGAGCTCATTCGTATTACTGCCTTTTTATAAACTTTTTCATTAACCAGATACAAAAGACTATCACAAAAAACTTGTGGTCAAAATATTATAAGAAATGAGGATAACAAGTGGTTGGTATCATAGTTTTTCCTCAATGTGTATTTTATGTCAAATGTACACAGGTGATAATTTAATTATTATGTTATTACATGTTGTGAATTACCCTAGTATCCCATTTTCTAATGATGACTGTATCATGCTTGGATTTATTTTCTGTCATTTCATTATCTAATCAGTATCCCATCTTTGAAAGTCTACTTCCTGGTACCAAGTAGTGTTTCAATTAGGGTCATGATCAATATAGAAACAACTTCACATATTTCAAGCAGAAGAAATTTTTTAAAAAAGAAATTGATCAGATGCCTGTTGGGTATATTGCAAGAGGAAAAGACAAAAGTGAAAGTTGGAGAAAAACAAAATAGGACAAACAAAAACAAAAGGAAGAATGGAAATATCCAGACACCAAAACCTGCATATACTCTCATTTTCATTGTTGTTCATAACATTGACTTTTCCACATTTGCTATAGTTATCAGTTAACTTCCGATAATCTCACCATAAGCCCTTTGCAGCAATGTTCCTGCCTACTTTAACTGCATTCCCAAGTTAAAAGTGAGTATCATTTTTAGTTCCCTATTGTACTTGCCAAATTTCAGTAGTTGTATCAAATTTTTCTCTTAACTTCTTTATTGGCTGCAATAGCTTGTAATGCCAGATGGTCTTTTGGGGTGTAGGGTTGTTTTAGATTAATGACTTTACAATTGTTTTTCACCTGTTTCTCCTTCTCATGGAATACAGAAACTTCTCATCAGGGCTGCATGGTTTATATGCTAATTTCGAGTTGGCAGTTCTGAGTCAGGAGAGCAGTAGTTTTCTTAGGTGGGCCTACTACTGATTACTTCCTCCAGCTTGACTGTTAGTTGATAGAGGATTCATAACATGCCATTCTGTGTGTACCAATTTTATACTTACAAAGCAGGATTGTTTGAGAGTTTTCCTGTCCCCAGACTTAGACTGGAATGATGCACTTTTCACTTCAGGGTTTGGACCTTATAGGTGAGAAACTAGACAATTGATGTGATTCTGCTATTATGCCTCTTATTTAGTGCCCATGCATTGTTTCTGTTTTTGTTTTTGTTTTTTCTTTAGTGTTTGTTAGTTACCATGAAGACTAGATCCTTTAAAATCTACTTCCTCAATTATAATTTGCAAGGAAAAACCACTGAAGTATTAGGCTATGAATAATAATGATGATGACTAAATACAAATAATAACAGTGAATCATTACTATATTTGTTTTTAGCATGCATTACCACATTAATTCTTATAACAATGATTTGACAAAATAATATGATCCTTATTTTACAGATGAGGAATTGAGATTTAGAGAAATTAAGTATACTTTTCTTGTGCTAAGTTTCACACCTAATGAACTGAATTACTTCAAATAATGTCATCATTCACTTTTTTTCCAGCATGAAGGCATATGTGCACACACAAGTACGCACGTTTCAGTTGGAATTTAACATAGAAGATAGTTACATCCAAGGCATTGATGACTATATTAAATCAGAAGCCTACAGATTTCCTACTAAAAGTATTTACTATATAATATAATAGGTGTATACATTTCAGAAGGCAAAATAGCCTTCTAAAGAATAATATAAGTGCACCTATGTTTACAAGTTCTGTTTATTAAAATGACTTTTAGATAATACTGATTAGAGGCATCAAGGAGTCCTGGTTTCTGTAAAATTTATCTGTAGTCACTTGACATTACAATAGTTAATTGAAATGAATAAAAATATTTTTTTAAAGATTATTTATTTATTTATTTGACAGACAGAGATCACAAGTAGACAGAGAGGCAGGCAGAGAGAGAGGAGGAAGCAGGTTCCCTTTCGAGCAGAGAACCCGATGTGGGGCTCGATCCCAGGACCCGGGATCATGACCCGAGCCGAAGGCAGAGGCTTTAACCCACTGAGCCACCCAGGTGCCCCTGAACAAAAATATTTTTAAAAAATTCCTTCTTCACTCAGTTATTGACCTATATATGCCTATATATTTATTTGGATTAATTTTTATATTTAAAGTGATATATAAATAAATATGTATGTTAATAATAGTAACCTCCTCTGACATAAATATCAATTGTTGTCATAATCACTTGCCATGCTGGATATGTATGATTGTATATAGCAGTTTTCTTACTAGGCAACTAGTCTTGTAATCTAAACCATTCTAAATTCAAAACTTCTGGGGGAAGAGGAGTATATATTGTGTGTCTTCTGGGGGAAAATTCTCATTTCTAGATGACTAAATAACCTTTAATATTTTGGCATTTCCATCTAACTAGTTATTATAACTTATGATCTAATTAGCATTTGGTATTTGATATCTCCAGTGACTAACAAGACCATCTAAATTAAAGCATTTCAAATCCTAATGTCTTGTTATAGAATTCTATTAAAATAGAAGAGCGACAGTGGCTTCTTCCATGCCTTACAGTTTACCTTCAGGTTTGCTGGTTAATGTTTAATTCTCCAATGAAAACTTAATGATGTTGGAATGTCATGTATTACAAAATCCCACGTTGCTTCTTGCTGGGTCTCATCTCTCAACTGAATTCTCTAAAGACTTTAAGACTCTATAAAATTTAGCTTCAGTTGTTAGGAAATTTTTTAAAAAACTCAACACAATATTCAACAATGAATCCATTTTTATAGATTTGAGAACCACCATTATATAGAAAGTAGTTGAAAAACTCCCTAATTATTGTAGTTTTTTCAAACTTTAATTTTTTCACAGTAATTGTATATAGAATTTTTTTTCAGAGATTTCATGATGCATTCAAATACCCACACACACACATTATGAAATACTGACTAAAGTTTAACTTGTTACATTTACTCCTAGTTTAAAAAAATATCTAGATTTTAAAAGAATTGGTATAAAATCCAGTTAAAATCTAGTTGCTCTGGAGCATACCTAGAGAGATGAAGCAAAGTACTATAAATAATGTACTAGGTATCTACATATTTAGTTACACCATACATCATACACACACACACACACACACACACGTGTGCACAAAATGGCCCCAAAAGAGAGTAAGAAATTATCACAAGATTTTTAAAATCATTAGATGTTTTAAAACTCAGTTTAAATCATAAACTTGCCCTATCTACTTAGATCTATACCACAACTTCTCCTGAAACATCCCCAAATTTCTTGAATTCATACTCAGAAAAACCACAACAATTAAGTACATACAGAAAATGGTAAATAGACCAATAGGTGTTGGTTGTGAAAAAGAAAGGGAACAGGGAGCACACAGATTTAAAAACAAGTCCTTGCCTTCAGAGGGTAACATCTATTGGGAAAGTATACAGAGATAAAAAGTTTACCCATATAAATAAGTGTTAAAAAATTACAAATTAATGCTTTAGCTCCACCTACTTCAGCAAGAGGAGAATTGTCAGTGTAGCAATAGAAAATTCTGAAGGCATGCTTCAGAAGCAATGGCTCCAAAAGGTGTTTTTCTTTCCTGCAAAATTAAGGTGGGTATTCCACAAGGTCAAGTAAGGTGTGGTTTAGGAATTCACAAGTGACCAAATCAAAACCCTTACACAATTAGGTAACCATCTTTTGCAGAACTATGTGTAGTAATAAATATGATTAGATATATCACATGCCATACAAATTCTTTGTGAAGATTCTTTTCTTTCACCAAGTAATTCTACCTAAGATTTGTTTCCCCTGAAATGGGCACAATAGCTGTTGCTGAAGGAGTTTCAAAAATTTGTTTTGGACTAGCATTAGTCAGCACAAGACATCCGCCCACACAGATCAGAGAATGTTACTGAGCCATGGAATAAAGAAAAGAAGACAAGTTCAGGCTGAAACCTATGTTTTAGAAACTCCTGGCTAATGCCGGAATATCCCAGGAAGAAGTAATTAATAATTTCAAAACCATTCTTTGTTTATAGCTCTTGCATTTGCAATTACTCATTTCCTTATGCTTAAATTAACAATGAAATTATATTAATATAAATATATAACCTATTAAATGAGGGATATTTATTTAGTCATATCCTTTTACTCAGTTCTCAAGTAATCCTGTCTTAGTAAAATGAAAAGGTTAAATCACACCAAAAAAATGTGGGGTTTGGAGTACAAAATATCTAGATTCAAGCTGCATTACCACCACTTATCAGCTGTGTGATTTCAGGTAAGTCTTTTGCCTCTTTCTGACAGTTTTGTTGACCATGTTTTGTTGAGATAATGATACTATCAGCAGTATATGATTTTGCAATGAGTAAATAGGAGAATCCCTATATGTTATATTTGCCAAGCTGCCGATATGAGTAAGAACTTAATAAATGTTATCTGTTACAATTATCTTCATTATTTGTCTTATTATTCTCAAATTGAATGCAAATTTGAAAGGTTTTTGATGCATATGGTCCTATAATATTATTAGATAAGAGACTTGTCTATCTTTAGTCAGAAAAGAACAAGTAACTTTCCTTTCAGGATTTCTACCCAGTTATACCACGCATCAAAAATTCATAAAAATATTCTCAAGAAGACAAATATAAGGACTATGTGAAAAAAGCAAATAAAGTGTTTGGAAATCCAGGTGGAAAAGCAAATAAGGTGTTAGGGAAGAGGAAGAATTTATTGAAGACATAGTATTTGAACAAGGACTTTCAGAGAAATAAAATTTAAATGCCAGGCAAGAAAACCACAAAGGTCTCACAACTGGAAGATATCAGAGATATATCCCTCATTCTGGACCTACACTGGCTAGTGAAATATTAGTAACAGGTGTTACTGCTGGGAAGAGGCATTTAAGAGTCATGTGCAATTCTTCATTCTCTCTTTTGTGCCTTGATCATTTCCTCCATTCTAAGCAGCAGAGCTCTGTCAGCCTGGTCCTGGAGAATGAATAGGCCTAACTCCACTCTTCTCCCAGGCAAGGAGCAAAGACACAGAAGGGAATGAAGAAAGAAATAGATCCTCATTGACTAAGCCACTGAGAATCAGAAATTGTCAGTAAGCACAACAAACCTAAAGGGTCCAGACTGACACAATGAGAGAATTCAAATGAAAGGATTAAACTAGAGAGGGCATTGTTTTTCCTGACAGTATTTTCCTCTCCCCCTCTATACTTGCTCTTCGACCTCATCTTAGGTAAAAGATATGAGGCTAAGATTTCCAAATTTTTTTACTGTCATCAGACGCCAAACAGTGAAAGCAAAACTTGTTTTCTGAACCAACACCCAGTGCAATCTAACAGAAATTGTTTTATTTTCATCAAAGCAAAACAGTTTTATCCCTTACTGCATCATACTGACACGAATGTTAAGCACAAATAGGTGCAGAACTAAGTTAAGGTTTCAGAAGGCAAGGGACTCTGAAATGTATCGAAGCATGTTTCTTATACATTACCGTGTTTCACTTGGGAATTTAATCTTCCCATTAATTAACTTCTTCTTTGATGTTATTCAGAGTTAACTCAGCTAAGTGATCAAAATCATTTTCCTTTCATCTTCTGTGTGGAATGTACTGATTCAAATTCAGAATGGCCAAATCTAAAATGAATGTTATAGGAAATCATGACTGAAACAATAGGTTGTTGTTTTGATGTCGTCTTATTTTGCTGGGCCAAAAATGATATAACTACCCAAGAAAATGATGGTACACAGGTGTTGTTAATGCCTTTATAGCCCCGTGTGGCTTTTAAATCATGTTGCTATGGTAACATGATCATTTATAGACTATAATCCCATTAGAAGAAACTGGTGATAAAGTAAGCTCATTATAACAGACCTTATATTGCTTCACTTCCGGTTGTGTCTGTTTTATAGCAAATAACCACTAGTTGAACTATTAAATAAAAAAACACATAAGAATGTCACACTTAGTCATAAAATGTTTTGGACAGAGGATATAGGAATTTTGAAAATTACTGCATGGGGAGCCTGGGTGGCTCAATGGGTTAAAGCCTCTGCCTTCGGGACGCCTGGGTGGCTCAGTTGGTTGGACGACTGCCTTCGGCTCAGGTCATGATTCCGGAGACCCGGGATCGAGTCCCGCATCGGGCTCCCAGCTCCACGGGGAGTCTGCTTCTCCCTCTGACCTTCTCCTCGCTCATGCTCTCTCTCTCACTGCCTCTCTCTCAAATAAATAAATAAAATCTTAAAAAAAAAAAAAGCCTCTGCCTTCGGCTCAGGTCATGATCCCAGGGTCTTGGAATCGAGCCCCACGTCCGGCTCTCTGCTCAGCGGAGAGCCTGCTTCCTCCTCTCTCTCTGCCTGCCTCTCTGCCTACTTGTAATCTCTATCTGTCAAATAAATTTTAAAAAATCTTAAGAAAAAAGAAAATTACTGGAGGTTTTCTTAATGGGACCAAAACTTTGCCAACAAATACTAATTATTCAGTTTTAAAAGACTACTAGAGTAATGAAATACATAACACACAGACATAATAAATATATAATATTATAAAATATACACATTTATAATAAAAAATAATATTATGTATTTCATTAGTTTAACATTTCAGTCCTTCCTCCTACAAATATACCAATGGGTTATCTATACACAAGGAAACAGATCCAGACAGGATCCATGACTAGTTCAAGAAGTCAGTGGATTAACTAGCAAAATTTTAGGAAGGGCAACTTTACTTCTCATTTCTTCTCTCTCTTCATTTTATTAGATAATTATTTCATTGCTTAGAATTATGCCAAATAGTTCATGTTTTTAATTTAAAAATACTGTTTCTGCTAAGCAAAATCAGATTTCCCATCTTGGACTGAGCATGCACATATCTACGTAAGATGATACAAGAAATTAGACATCTGGTTAAGAGGCTCTGTGGAGATAGAGTTTAGTGAATTAAAGACTTGGGTTAATTTCAACTTCCAGGATGATGGAGAAATACTTTTCTCAATTTCTCCCCATTCATACACATAAAAGCTCTAGATATTATATACAAAAAAACACAAAGTAACTCTGTTTCAGAGGACATTGAAGACAGGTCAGTCAGGGATCTGAGGACAGAGGAACGCATAATGGTGAATTTCCTCAGTTTTCATTTTTCCCGCATGTCTGAGCCTGGAAGCTGAAGAAGCCATCTCCTTGGAAATACAAGTGTACATGCGCCACACCAGCCCCAAACTAACATGCTAGCTCCAGCCAAAGAGCCAGGGAAGGGGCATCCAGAGTGGAAGAAAAAGTAGACAGTGAGTGTTCTGTTCTAACCGAACAACTCAGGAAATACCATGGACTGATGTCCACTCCTGCCAGCAAAGACTGAATAGGGAACCTAGACTCCTACCATCCCCATCACCAGGCTGTAACGAGGAACTGAGTAGACCAAGTAGGGAGTGAGAACTTTTACTATTCCTGGGTAACTACAAGACCCCAGTCCTGCCCCAACATGGGTGGAGACCACTTGGGGAGTGTAGACTTTCACCACCAAAAGGAAGCAATGAGGAAAAATGGGGAATGGTCAGAGGAGGTCAAGTAGGGAGTCAAACTTTCACCACCACATAGAAGCAACAAGTCCACCTACTTGTGCTATCAGTAAGGTCATGTGAGGAGAAGTAGAAAGGTATCTTTGTCTTTTCTAGCCAGAGTAACAAAACCCAAAACTTTCATCCTTTCTCAGTACCAACAACTGATCCTCTCACTGTCAATGGAGGATGTCATTAGAGGCCAAGAGGGGAAACTGGACTTCTGCCACAGGGGATAGTTAGGGTGATGGCCCTTTGCTTACTTGAGGTGAGGATGTCACCTTATTTATGGGGTAAGACCAATTTGAATGACAGCAGGCCTCTCCTCAAAAACAAGGGAGGCTATAAGGAGGTGATGTGACCTTTTTCAAGTGCTGAAAAAGGCCAGTTTTTATTATTATTATTATTTTTTAGGGGGGAGAAGAGGAGGAGGGAGAGAGAGAATCTTAAGCATGGTCTATGCCCAGCCCTGAGCCTGATGCAGGACTCAATCTCACAGCCCTGAGTTCATGACCTGAGCCGAAATCAAGAGTCAGAGGCTTAACCAATTGAGCCACTCAGTTGCCCCAAGACAGAATTCTATATTGAGTGAAATGTCCACCTAAATGTGGAATCAAAAAACCAAATGGATAACGAAACAAACAAAAAAAATCATGCCTATGAACACAGAGAACAAATGTGGTTGCCAGAGGGGAGGGGTTGGGGGATGGGCAAAATGGGTGAAGGGAAGTGGGAAGTAGAGGCTTCCAGTTATGGAAAAAGCAAATCATGGGATTAAAATGTATGGAGTAGAAAATGATGTTGTCATAGCAATGAATGGTGGCAGGTGGTAGCTACAGTTGTGGTGAGCACAGCATAACATAGAGACATGTCCAATCACTATATTGTACACCAGAAACTAATGTAACATTGTATGTCAACATACTCAATAAAAATAATTAAAGAGAAAAAAAAGAAATCAAAGCATTCTCAGATGAAGAAAAGTTACAGGCTACATACTGTATGATTTCATTTATATAACCTTTTTGAAAGGACAAAACTGCAGAACTAATGAGCAGATTAGTTGAAGGAGGGAGTGGGAGAGAAGTGGTGTATTTATACAAAGTCAATGAGAGGGAACCTTGTGCTGATGGGACTGTTCTGGGTTTCGAATACACAGCTTATCATGGACGTGATATTGTACTATAGATTTATAAAGATGCTGCCATTATGAAAACAGGATAAAGGGTGCATGGGATTTCTCTGCATTATTTCTTACCAACTGCATGTGACTCTATGGTTATCCCAAAAAGAAAAAAAGAAACAAGCTTAATTTAAAAAAAAATGTATGGGGTCTTAATTTCTTTTTTTTATCCTGGGACAGGGAGGTTTTACTACTTCTAGGACTGGCCAGGTGTATGTATATTTATGTGGCCCTGAAGGTGCACTCTGAAAGCAGAACATTTCAGCCTTATTCACTAAAGGACTTTGGTAGAGTACTCCTGACAGACATATAAATATTTGTTGAATGATTGAATTAGCAAATGGATTAATGACAAAATTACTCTCCGTATAATCTTTGCCAGGCTCTGTTATGATACAGACATATCCTTTGAGCTAGAATAGCTGGCTTATTCCATCTTCCAATGGACAGCCCTCTAGGATTTGATAAGTGTCATTACTCCTTCCTCCTCTCCAGTGTTTCCTTAACTGTTGCTTCTTTAGCCATTCCCTACATGCAAGAGATTTTTTTAATACCACTAGAGAATTTGGTAATCTCCCCTTGAAGGTGTTTGGTTTGTCACTATCCTATATAATATGAGACTCTCTAACTAAACATGGTAGGTGAGATGCAGTCTTACAATATGGGTTTTATATTCTTGAACTATATATTTATGGATATTTGAATTTCCAATAGCACAAAGAAGCAAATTTTAAAGACTAAACTGACTCATGATTTAAGAATTCAGAAGCCTCTTTGATGTCAAAAAAAAAGGTACTTAAATTTACTTACAATATTTAAGTAGAAAAACCTCCATGCCTAAAGATAAACACTCAATGTGTTTTTGATTATCCTTCCAGAAACTAAGAGTTTATGTTGGTAAATGTGTGTATCCTATACCCATACACAACATATATATATATTATAGCTATACATGTTTTATATTATAGACATATATAACATATAAATATAAATATTATACATATGCATTTTCTCAAAAGCCCTATGAAAAGAGTATAATTAATATTTATTCTTCCTGCAGATAAATAAAGTGAGAGCAAGAAAGATTAAATAGCTTGTTTACAGTGGCCTATGTCACAAATAGGCTTATAAAAATAGTCACTATATTAATTCCTTCTAATAAGCTGAGAGAATGATACAGAAGATGAAATGATATAGAAACATGTTCCAAATTGAATAAAGCAAAGGCAAGCTCATAAGTAGGTAGTTCGTATTTTTGTAATATGTACAAGTGTTAAAGGACATTCACAACTATTTACTGTCAGACTTGAGCTCAGGAATTATAACTATTTTTACTTCTTTTTCTATGTTTATCTGCATAGAAAATTTTACCATATATAGGTACTAGTTTTTAATAACAGAAGCATGAGTTATATAAAAAACTTGAACAATAGATTTATACAAAATTTTATACGTAAGAGTTTAAGAGCTGCCATCAAATGTAATAGTGAGAGCACAAAAATATTTTGAGGTGCATAACAAAATGAGAATTATAAAGTACATCCTGAAAATTTCATATGAATGCCTATTTTTAGCAATTCAAAGGAAATATGAAGAAAATATTACTGACTGATAAAATAATTAAAAATAAACTTTAAACTATCAAAAGTCATTTCTACTACTTTCTCTGGCAAGTTTTTGTTGTATATAACTTTAATATAAATACATTATAGTATATAAATATGTAATACTATATAACAGTGTGTACAGACATATACATACCTGTTAAGAATTTAACTGGATAGATTGTTTTCTCTTACACAATATTCTACTTTCTGTTGTTTTCATTTCATGAGCATGTATTACTTGTATATTAAAAAAAATCATAACCATAAATTAATGTCTCTGTTATCCAAATATATTAATCAAAATATCCATTTTAATAGGACATTATTTTCACTATAGCTTAACATTTTACTGTGCATGTTTTTGTTGTTTCACTTTTATTTGCAAAATGTCTGATAATGTGCTATTTTAATTGTAATTCATACTATCTTTTACTATACTGTTTCCATGCCAATGCATACTATTTTACAGTATACTTTTTCATACTATCACAGTTTCACTATATTCATATGTATTTCAGAACTGGAGATGTAATATCCTTCTTTGTCTAAAGAAACTGCTCTATTTGAACTTCTAATTATCCACTTCAGTCTCATATATAAGGAAACATATATATATTTTTTAAGATTTTATTTATTTATTTGTCAGAGAGAGTGAAGAGTGAAGAGAGAGAGTGAAGAGAGAGGCAGACAGAGGCAGAGGGAGAAGCAGGCTCCCTGCCAAGCAAGGAGCCTGATGTGGGACTTGATCCCAGGACGCTGGGATCATGACCTGAGCCAAAGGCAGCCGCTTAACCAACTGAGCCACCCAGGTGTCCCGAAGCATATTTTAACTACAATATTTTCTTAGGAATTCTCTCTCTTTTTTTGTTTTTTAAGATTTCATCCATTTTAGAGAGAGAGAGAGAGCAGGAGCACAAGCAGGGGGAGTGGGAGAGGGAGAAGCAGGTCTCCCAAGGAGTAGGGTGCCTAATGTGGCCTCTATCCATCGATCTGGGATTATGGCCTGAGCAGAAGGCAGACGACGCTTAACCACTGAGCCACCCAGGCATTCCTCATTTTTTATTTTGATTTTAACATTTCCATAACAGACCACCTACCCTGCTGTTAGAAGACTTTGCTATAAAACTTGTTGTTGTTGTTGTTTCTAATGCTTTCTTCTTCTCAACACTGAAATTCTTGAAGATCAGAGTGCTCATTAAAACTGAAACAGAATAAGTGACTCTTAATCTCACAAAACAAACTGAGGGTTGCTGGGGGGAGGGGGTCGGGAAAGAGGGGTGGGGTAATGGACATTGGGGAGGGTATGTGCTATGGTTAGTGCTGTGAAGTGTGTAAACCTGGCGATTCACAGACGTGTACCCCTGGGGATAAAAATACGTTTATAAAAAATAAAAATTAAAAAAAAAACTGAAACAGAGCACTGGGTGTGGTGCATAAACAATGAAAAAATAAAATAAAATGAAAAAATGAAACAGAAAATGAAATGTGCTCCACTTGCTGAACAAATATGGCATCTCTTTGCAAGGTTTTGTTTTGTTTTGTTTTGTTTTGTTTTGTTTTGAAATAGAAAAGACATACATACATTTACCCCCTTCAGCTAAGTATCTGAAAAAAAGACCCACAAATAATATCACAAAAATCCTGGAAATAAATACTTCACTAAACTATTCATATTCCAAATGAAGATCGTTTGTTAGCAGATACTAATTTCCCAATGTGCCCTGGCACTAGAGTAGATTATTTGATTAATTACCACCCTACCTGAAAGATAAATTCTTTGCCCTCATCCCAGCCTCTCAAGTCCACTCTGTTAATTTCCATTTTTAAGATCAAACCTATTTACTAAATTCAGACAATTCTGTATCCTTTTTACCATTTCCTGGTCTCCACACACTGGAAAGTCAATGCTAGGTGATTATGCCAATAGAAAATAAAATTATTGTCTACAATTACACATAAATGAGTTTATACAACCTAGACATGGTCAATATCTAAAAAGGGCAGTATTGTAATGGAGCAAGTTTCTCTATACCTGCTATTAAAGACAAGTATACTATCAGAAGGATATTACTGGAAGCTTCAGTGGCCTAGAGGATATCCTCCCTTCTTGTATTTTTATGGGTAAGGATAGAGAATGTTCTGTTTTATAATCTTGAATATCTCATGAGATATTTTATCCTTGCATTAAGAGGTCATCTTATTTTGGTGTGGGCTATGATTCAATGTATGGTGAATTGGGTTCCACACTAGCCTAGCATGCTGCTTTAAGGAAGAAGTGTCTCATAGTGACATAATTTAGGAAGACCATTATTCTATTCATAACCTCACACACACATACAGACTCACACTTGAAAATTCTTAACACATATTAAGATATATTTGTGACTTTAAGAGGTTTGGTGTAAAAAACCCATTTAACTTATTTACTTCATGTTCCCTAAATTCATTCAATCACAGATCCTATTTGGAGTATTATAGTTCTATATCTTAAGGAATAAATATTCTTCAGAACACCACTTTGAGAAGGTTTTGTTAAAAATTTCAATCATGGGGTACCTAGGTAGCTCAGTTACTTGAGCCTCCAACTCTTGGTTTTAGCTCAAGTCATGATCTCATGAGTCATGAGATTGAGTCCCATTTCAGGCTCTGTGCCTATCAGCATGGAGTCTGCTTGGGGTTCTTTCTCTCTTCTGCTCCTTCCCCCCTCTCCTCCTTCCTCTGCTTGCACTTCTGTGTGCTCTTGCTCTCTCCCTCTTCTTCTAAAATAAATAGGTAAATCTTAAAAAAATTAAATAAATAAAAATTTCACAATCAGGAGTATACAAACATCATCTGAAATTGTGGCCCACAGCATAGACCCTGGCATCACTTTGTATATAACAGCTTCTCCCAAATTCTCACATTAAAAAATTGCTTTGTAATATTTTTTTTTACCATTTACTTGACAACACACCCATTTCCAGGAACATTACTGAAGTGTATGCTTTCCTCCCACACCTTCAATTTCTAAAGCACATTACCAAGTAAAGAGCCTGTAGTAAGGTAGAAGGTATAGCAAATATAGATCCAGATGTTAGGTTAAAGTCCTGGTTGTGCCTTGAGATGTTGAGAAAATCTGTGTGCTTTGTTTCCTTCATCTGCAAGGTGAAGATAAGAACAATTGCCTTATACAAGATTTGCTAAGGTTAGGAGGAAAGACATTAAGACATATTATGTCTTGTCTATATTATGTGCAATTAATACAAAACTGAGTTCTATTATAATTGCACTTCTACAGAAGGGTGATTGGGTTTGAAACTCCAGTAACTAAAGGAAGAGAAGGTTCAAAGTTCATGTTCTGTACTAACCACATTTAACTAGATGCAGGTATAAGATGAAGATATATGCTAGTGACCAAATTATAGATATATGCCAGCGGCCACTCCATGGGAGCTAGAATGGGACTGAGAGTACTACAGAACCAAATATCTGTGAGTATGTTATTTCATCTTCTGCATGGCAGCATTTCAATCCACATCAACAACTACTGTCCTACCACTAATGGTAAGGAGATGAATCCTAGTGCTCGACCATATTCTGAGTGGAGAAATAGATCCTTGGCTATGTACAAAAGTGAAGAAGGAGAAGAAGAAGAAGAAGAAGAAGAAGAAGAAGAAGAAGGAGAAGGAGGAGGATGGGAAGAAGAAGAAGGAGAAGGAGAAGGAGGAGGAGGAGGAGGAGGAGGAGGAGGAGGAG
>PISX010031188.1:0-17741 GCA_004024625.1 Mellivora capensis
ATGTTTATAGCAGCAATGTCTACAATAGCCAAACTATGGAAAGAGCCTAGATGTCCATCAACAGATGAATGGATAAAGAAGATGTGGTACATATACATGATGGAATACTATGCAGCCATCAAAAGAAATGAAATCTTGCCATTCGCAACGACGTGGATGGAACTAGAGGGTATCATGCTTAGTGAAATAAGTCAATCAGTGAAAGACAACTATCATATGATCTCCCTGATATGAGGAACTGGTGCTGCAACATGGGGGACTAGGGGGGTAGAAAAAGAAGAAAAGAAACAAGATGGGCTTGGGAGGGAGACAAACCATAAGTAACTCTTAATCTCACAAAACAAACTGAGGGTTGCTGGGGGGAGGGGGTTGGGAAAGGGGGGTGGGGTAATTGACATTGGGGAGGGTATGTGCTATGGTTAGTGCTGTGAAGTGTGTAAACCTGGCGATTCACAGACATGTACCCCTGGGGATAAAAATATGTTTATAAAAAATAAAAATTAATTAAAAAATTAAAAAATTAAAAAAAATCACCCTTATTTTTATTTTGACATTTTACTATTTTAGTAGAGAAACATCTTGAGATTAAATGCCTACCATATGGGAAACTAGAACATCAGTCCATATAATGCTGAGGTTTTTTTCAAAATCTTCAACTTTATTTAATAGATTATTAACATTTTGATAAAAATTAGCACTTTATGTAATAGGTGCAACCATATCACTGCAGGTTTTTCTGCCCAGATTGTATATTTCTCATTCCCAAAAATGGCATTAAAACAACTGTCTAATCATTTGGGGGAAAATTCTATATGGTCATATCTTATACCAACTAAAATCCAAGAGTATAGATACTAATATGAGTAAGTTATAAAGTTATAGGAAGAAAATACAAGTAAATATATGACAAGATCAGAATAAGCAAAGACTCTCGAAAAATGGCAACAGCAACATCAATCAGACAACAAAGAGAAATGAAAAGTATCCAAATTGGCAATGAAGAAGTCAAACTCTCTCTCTTTGCAGATGACATGATAATTTATATGGAAAACCCAAAACACTCCACCCCCAAACTACTAGAACTCATACAGCAATTCAATAATGTGGCAGGACACAAAGTCAATGTACAGAAATCAATGGCTTTCTTATACACTAACAAGGAAAATACAGAAAGGGAAATGAGAGAATCGATTCTATTTACTATAGCACCAAGAAACATAAGATACCTGGGAATAAACATAACCAAAGAGGTAAAGGATCTGTACTCAAGGAACTACAGAACACTCATGAAAGAAATTAAAGAAGACACAAAAAGATGGAAGACCACTCCATGCTCTTGGATCAGAAGAATAAACATTGTTAAAATGTCTATACTGCCTAGAGCAATCTAGACTTTCAATGCCATTCCAATCAAAATTCCACCAGTATTTTTCAAAGAGCTGGAGCAAATAATCCTAAAATTTGTATGGAATCAGAAGAGACCCTGAATTGCTAAGGAAGTTTTGAAAAACAAAAATAAAACTGGGGGCATCACATTACCTTATTTCAAGCTTTATTACTAAGCTGTGATCACCAAGACAGCATGGTACTGGCATAAAAACAGACACATAGACCAATGGAACAGAGTAGAGAGCCCAGATATGAACCCTCAACTCTATGGTCAAATAATCTTTGACAAAAGATATCAGCCACAGCAACTTCTTTCAAGATATGTCTCCAAAGGCAAAGGAAACAAAACCGAAAATGAACTTTTGGGACTTCATCAAGATCAAAAGCTTTTGCACAGCAAAGGAAACAGTTAACAAAACCAAAAGACAGCTAACAGAATGGGAGAAGATATTTGCAAATGACATATCAGATAAAGGGCTAGTATCCAAAAATCTATAAAGAGCTTAGCAAACTCAACACCCAAAGAACAAATAATCCAATTAATAAATGGGCAGAGGACATGACCAGACATTTCTGCAAAGAAGATATCCAGATGCCCGACAGACACATGAAAAAGTGCTCAACAACACTTGGCATCAGGAAAATACAAATCAAAACCACAATGAGATACCACCTCACACCAGTCAGAATGGCTAAAATTAATTAACAAGTCAGGAAATGACAGATGCTGGCAAGGATACGGAGAAAGGGGAACCCTCCTACACTGTTGGTGGGAATGCAAGCTGGTGCAACCACTCTGGAAAACAGCATGGAGGTTCCTCAAAAAGTTGAAATAGAACTACCCTATGGGCCAGCAATTGCACTACTGGATATTTACCCTAAGTATACAAACATAGTGATCTGAAGGGGCACGTGCACCCAAATGTTTATAGCAGCAATATCCACAATAGCCAAACTATGGAAAGAACCTAGAGGTACATCAACAGATGAATGGATAAGGAAGATATATATATATATATATATATATATATATATATATATATATATATATAGTGGAATACTATGCAGCCATCAAAAGAAATCAAAAGAAATGAAATCTTGCCATTTGCAATGACATGGATAGAACCATAGGGTATTATGCTTAGCAAAATAAGTCAATCAAAGAAAGATAACTATCACATGATCTCCCTGATATGAGGAAGTGGAGATGTAACACGTGGGGCTTGGGGGGTAGGAAAAGAATAAATGAAACAAGATGGGATTGGGAGGGAGACAAACCATAAGAGACTCTTACTGTCACAAGACAAACTGAGGGTGACCAGGGGGAGGGGGATAGGGAAAGGTGTGGTTATGGACAATGGGGAGGGTATGTGATATGTTGAGTGCTGTGAAGTGTGTAAACCTGGTGATTCACAGACCTGTACTCCTGGGGCTAATAATACATTATATGTTTATAAAAAAATAAAGAAATTTTAAAAAACAAAAATAAAATAAAATATTTATAGCTAAAATATTGTGAAAATTAAAAGCGGGAAACCTCACTGAAATGGACTTGGGATGCTAGAAGAGAAAGCTGAAAGGGAGGAGCCATACCACTCAATGTCAGTTACAGGAAGAATTGTCAATTATAGACCTCACCAGAAAAAATGGAGGGCAGAAAAGAATTATTATTTACAGGCCCCAACACGGAAAAATGTACACTGCATCTCCTACAGTAAACTGACTACCCCTGCAACTTGGCCAATGAGAAACCATCATCACCCTAAATTCTTGCTGTTCTCCAATGAACTTTTGTTCAAAACAACTTCTCACAGATTCCACCTTCTTCTCAAAAAAATAACATCCTTCTTCTTTGTTGGATTTGCCTATAGCCTTCATGACCCAAACTGTAATTCTCTGTCACTCATTATTCCCAAATAAACTCTTTTATTTTTCTGGTAAGAAAACCAACCATTTTGTTTCTAAGGTTAACACCATACACACAACACTTTCATGAGAGAGCCAATAGATAGTTCGTTGTTTTATTTCTCCTCTCTCCTTATTTTATCAATTCTCAGGAAGAAAGTTATTTGTTATTTTGGATTCAATGTTTTTATATTATAAGTTCTGCTTAAATGAATTTAAGCACAAAATCATTATGTAATGATTTGTAGTATTATTCCCATGATATAACAAAGACATTACTTAATCACTTCTTACATAAATGTGCTTCAAATATATTGTGTTGATGTTTATCACTGCAAATCTATTCAAAAAGCGAAAAGAAAGCATATGGCACTAGTATTTTTTAGTTATTCAATTATATGCATACATGGTTGATCGTACATATGTATGTACTTTTATGTGTGTGTGTGTGTGTGTGTGTGTGTGTGTGTGCATGTGCATGTGCATATACCATCACTTAAAAATGGCCTGAGACTGCCAGGTGCTTTATGACAACGAGCTACACTCTTATCATCAGCACACTAAGACACTGAAAAAAACAGGATGATATAGATAACAAATATCATTGTTCTTTTCTCCATTGTCTTTTTTTTTCTTTTTACATAGACATAAAGATACATGATGATTCATCTCTTCACCTAAAAGCACCTACTACACGTCTAAATGCTATAGACCAAATGTATTTCCATTAGATTACACTAAGTCAATACTGTTAAATTCTGACTAAGGCTACTTTGTGTGTGTTTTTACTGTATGTTTAACTCCCTTTAAATGACTTATACCAGCTTTATTTAACCACTTGGTGTCTTGGTTTTATTAGCTATCAAATTGGGTGAATAATAACCCATAGCCAGATATTTTTATTCTTTGCTTTGTTTATCGAGGATAAATTAGGTAATTTAAAGTGTTTATTTCAAGATCTCAATTAATATTTGGTATTATTTTGTCATATAATCTCTCTTATATAAAATACTCTTCATCCCTGGATTTGAGGAACATATTCTTCCTCGATTTTCCCTTGTTTTGCTTTGATACCCAAGTTTAACAGCACCTATTTGTCTTCTGTAATTAACTTTTTTAAAATTTTTTTAAAATTACATTTCTTTTCAGCATAACAGAATTCATACTTTTACAAAACACCCAGTGCTCCATGCAATGCGTGCCCTCCATAATCCCAACAACAGGCTCCCCCAACCTCCCAACCCCCGCCCCTTGAAAACCCTCAGATTGTTTTTCAGAGTCCATAGTCTCTCATGGTTCATCTCCCCCCCAATTTCCTTCAACTCCCTTCTCCTCTCCATCTCCCCATGTCCTCCGTGTTATTTGGTATGCTCTGCAAATAAGTGAAACCATATGATAATGGACTCTCTCTGCTTGACTTATTTCACTCAGCATCATCTCTTCCAGTCCCGTCCATGTTGCTACAAAAGTTGGGTATTCATCCTTTCTGATGGAGGCATAATACTCCATAGTGTATATGGACCACATCTTCCTTATACATTCGTCCATGGAAGGGCATCTTGGTTCTTTCCATAGTTTGGCAACCATGGCAATTGCAGCTATAAACATTGGGGTACAGATGGCCCTTCTTTTCACCACATCTGTATCATTGGGGTAAATACCCAGTAGTGCAATTGAAGGGTCATAGAGAAGCTCTATTTTTAAATCTTGAGGAATCTCCACACTGTTCTCCAGAGTGGCTGCACTAACATGCATTCCCACCAACAGCAGAAGAGGGTTCCCCCTTCTCCACATCCTATCCAACACAGGTTTTTTTCTGTCTTGCTAATTTTGGCCATTCTAACTGGTGTGAGGTGGTATCTCAATGTGGTTTTAATTTGAATCTCCCTGATGGCTAGTGATGATGAACATTTTTTCATGTGTCTGATAGCCATTTGTATGTCTTCATTGGAGAAGTGTCTGCGCATGTCTTCTGCCCATTTTTTGATATGATTATCTGTTTTGCATGTGTTGGGCTTGAGAAGTTCTTTATAGATCCTGGATATCAACCGTTTGTCTGTACTGTCATTTGCAAATATCTTCTCCCATTCCGTGGGTCGCCTCTTTGTTTTGTTGACTGTTTCCTTTGCTGTGCAGAAGCTTTTGATCTTGATGAATTCCCAAAAGTTCATTTTTGCCTTTCTTTCCTTTGCCTTTGAAGACATATCTTGAAAGAAGTTGCTGTGGCTGATATCAAAGAGGTTACTGCCTATGTTCTCCTCTAGGATTCTGATGGATTCCTGTCTCACATTGAGGTCCTTTATCCATTTCGAGTTTATCTTTGTGTACGGTGTGAGAGAATGGTCGAGTTTCATTCTTCTACATATAGCTGTCCAATTTTCCCAGCATCATTTATTGAAGAGGCTGTCTTTTTTCCACTGTATATTTTTTCCTGCTTTGTCAAAGATTATTTGACCATAGAGTTGAGTGTCCATATCTGGGCTCTCTACTCTGTTCCATTGGTCTATGTGTCTGTTGTGATGCCAGTACCATGCTGTCTTGGTGATCACAGCTTTGTAGTAAAGCTTGAAATCAGGTAATGAGATGCCACCAGTTTTATTTTTATTTTTCAACATTTCATTAGCAATTCTGGGTCTCTTCTGATTCCATACAAATTTTAGGATTATTTGCTCCAGCTCTTTGAAAAATACCGGAGGAATTTTGATGGGAATGGCATTAAAAGTATAGATTGCTCTATGTAGTATAGACATTTTAACAATGTTTATTCTTCCGATCCAAGAACATGGAATGGTCTTCCGTCTTTTTATGTCTTCTTCAATTTCTTTCATGTGAGTTCTGTAGTTCCTCGAGTACAGATCCTTTACCTCTTTGGTTAGGTTTATTCCCAGGTATCTTATGGTTCTTGGTGCTATAGTAAAAGGAATCGATTCACTAATTTCCCTTTCTGTATTTTCATTTTTACTGTATAAGAACGCCACTGATTTCTGTACATTGTCTTTGTATCCTGCCACATTACTGAATTGCGGTATGAGTTCTAGTAGTTTGGGGGTGGAGTCTTTTGGGTTTTCCATATAAAGTATCATGTCATCTGTGAAGAGAGAGAGTTTGACTTCTTCCTTGCCAATTAGGATACCTTTTATTTCTCTTTGTTGTCTGATTGCTGTTGCTAGGACTTCTAATACTATGTTGAACAAGAGTGGTGAGAGTGGGCATCCTTGTCTTGCTCCTGATCTCAATGGGAAGGTGGTGAACTTCTTCCCACTAAGGATGATGTTTGCTGTGGGTCTTTCATAGAAAGATTTTATGAAGTTCAGGAATGTTCCCTTTATCCCTATACGTTGAAGCGTTTTAATCAGGAACAGATGCTGGATTTTGTCAAATGCTTTTTCTACATCAATTGAGAAGACCATGTGGTTATTCTCTCTTCTCTTATTGATTTGTTCTAATACATTGATTGACTTGCGAATGTTGAACCACCCTTGTAAGCCAGGATTGAATCCCACCGGGTCATGGTGGATGATCTTTTTAATGTGCTGTTGGATCCTGTTTGCTAGGATCTTGTTGAGAATCTTAGCATCCATATTCATCAGTGATATTGGTCTGAAATTCTCCTTTTAGTTGTGGTCTTTGCCTGGCTTGGGGATCAGGGTAATACTGGCTTCATAAAAAGACTCTGGAAGTTTTCCTTCTGCTTCAATTTTTTGAAACAATTCAGGAAATAGGTGTTATTTATTCTTTGAAAGTTTGGTAGAATTCCCCAGGGAATCCGTCAGGTCCTGGGCTCTTGTTTTTTGGGAGGTTTTTGATCACTGCTTCAATCTCATTATTACGTAGTGGTCTATTCAGGTTGTCACTTTCTTCCTGGTTCAATTTTAGGAGTTTATATTTTTCCAGGAATGCATCCATTTCATCTAGGTTGCTTAACTTATTGGCATAATACTGTTAATAATAGCTTCTGATGATTGTTTCTACTTCCTTGGTGTTAATTTTGATCTCTCCCTTTTCATTCATAATTTTATTAATTGAGCTTTCTCTCTTATCTTTTGAATTAGTGTGACCAATGGTTTATTGATCTTATTGATTCTTTCAAAAAACGAGCTTCTAGTTTCATTGATACGTTCTACTGTATCTCTAGTTTCTACATCATTCATCTCTGCTCTAACCTTGATTATTTCCCTTCTTGTGCGTGTAGTTGGTTTAATTTGTTGTTGGTTCTCCAGTTCTTTAAGGTGTAGAGACTGCTGGTGTAGTCTGGATTTTTAAATTTTTTTTTTGAGTGAGTCTTGGATGGCTATGTATTTCCCCTTAGGACCGTCTTTGCTGTATCCCATAGGTTTTGGAAGGAAGTGTCTTCATTCTCATTGATTTCCATGAATTGTTTAAGTTCTTCTTTGATCTCCTGGTTGATCCAAGCATTCTTAAGCAAGGTGGTCTTTAGCTTCCAGGTGTTTGAATACCTTCCAAACTTTTCCTTGTGGTTGATCTCCAGTCACAGAGCATTGTGATCTGAGAATATGCAGGGAATAATCTCAATCTTTTGGTATTGGTTGAGTCCTGATTTGTGACCCAGTATGTGGTCTATTCTAGAAAAGTTTCCATGTGCACTTGAGAAGAATGAGTATTCTGTTGCTTTAGGGTGGAATGTTCTGTATATATCTATGAGGTCCATCTGGTCCAATGTGTCATTCAACGCTTTTGTTTCTTTATTGATTTTCTGCATGGATGATATGTCTATTACTGAGAGACGTGCGTTAAGATCTCCTACTATCAATGTATTCATATCAATATGACTCTTTATCTTGATTAATAGTTTTCTTATGTAATTGGCTGTTCCCATATTGGGGACATAGATATTTACAATTATTAGATCATCTTGGTGGATAGACCCTTTAAGAATGATGTAGTGTCCTTCTGTATCTGTGACTACAGTCTTTATTTTAAAATCTAATTTATCTGTTATGAGAATCGCTACCCCATCCTTCTTTTGAGGCCCATTGGCATGAAAGATGTTTCTCCATCCCTTCACTTTCAATCTGGGTGTATCCTTAGGTTCAAAATAGGTCTCCTGTAGACAACATATGGATTGGTCCTGTCGTTTTATCCAATCTGCAACCCTGTGTCGTTTTATGGGTGCATTTAGGTCATTCACAGTGAGAGTGATTATTGATATGTACATTTTTATTGACATCGTGTTACCTTTGAAGTCTTTCTTTCTGTAGACTGTCTCTATATTTCTGTACAATGATATTCTTGTGGTTTTTCCTCTTTTATAGAACCCCCCTTAATATTTCCTGCAATGTCGGCTTGGTGTTTGCAAATTCTTTTAAGCCTTTCCTGTCTTGGAAACTCTTTATATCTCCATCCATTTTGAATGTCAGTCTTGCTGGATAAAGTATTCTTGGTTGCATGTTCTTCTCATTTAGTGCCCTGAATATATCTTGCCAGCCCTTTCTGGCTTGCCAGGTTGCTGTGGACAGGTCTGACGTTATTCTGATGGGCTTTCCTCTGTACATAAGAAGCTTCTTTGTCCTAGCTGCCTTCAAGAGAGTTTCTGTAGAATTACAATTCCTCATTCTTACTATCAGGTGTCTTGAGGTGTTTCGAGAATCTAAAATCTTGGGGGGGGGGGCATTCTGCCTCCAGTACATGAACGCTATTTCCATTTGCAATATTTGGAAAATTTTCATGAAGAACATGTTCGACAATATCTTCTAGACTTCTTTCTTTCTCCTCCCCTTCAGGTATTCCAATAATTCTGACATTGGAACATTTCATGGCATCATTTATTTCCCTGATTCTGTTTTCGTGGCTTCTAAGCTGTTTGTTCCAGGCTTCCTCCTGATCCTTTCTCTCTATCTGTTTGTCCTCCAGATCACTAATTCTGTCTTCTGTCTCAGTTACCCTAACTTTTAGAGAATTTAGATTAGATTGGAACTCATTGAGAGCCTTGTGAACATCATCCCTGGTGGCTGTCAGTTCTGCCCTGGTATTGTGAACATCATCCCTGGTGGCTTTCAGTTCTGCCCTAATCAATTCCATTTGGTCATCCATGGCTTTCTCCAACCTAGCTATTGCCTGGATAATTTTTAACCTGAATTCCCTTTCCAACATAATGTCTATGTCAGTAGCCATTAGCTCTGTAGCAGAGGGCCCATCCTCTGAATTTTTCTTCTGCTGGGCATTCCTCCTCCTAGTCATTTTGGTAAGAGATGGCTGAATGGTTGTAGCTGGATGTATCGACCTTGATGCCGTGAAGGTGCAACCTGGAATGCTTCTGAGCAATCAAGAGTCCCCACCCAAATAAAAGAAAAAAAGAAAGAGAGAAAGTAGGAAATAAGAGAGTGATATAGGGAGAAAGAGAGAGAGAGACAGGAAAAAGAAAGAAGGATAGAAGAGAAGGCTCAGCCCAAATGGGCCCCAAGGTAAGGTTTGTGAACTATACAAACAAATACAGACAAACAAAAAAGACTGTTAAAAGTATATGATAAGAGAAGAAAAAAAAAAAAAACATGTACATATATATGTAGAGGCAAAACAAAGAAATAAACAGACAAACAAAAAAAGAACCTCGTCAAAAAGAACCCTAAGTATAAGATTTATATACTACCAGGACAAACACAAATATATAAAAATACTGGTAGGAGAAAAAGATGGGAGAGTGGTTGTAAATTCTCAGTGTGGGTGAGGAAGGTTATTTTGATTCTTCCTGGATGTATCTTGATATCTTTTTTAAAGGACACAACTTTCCTAAGATAACGGGGGATTAAAAATTGGTTTACCTATAGGGGTAGCATTGATTGGGAAAATTTAACTCTATATGAATATTAGCAAATAAAAGTAAAGAAAAGAATGATCCAAACTAAACTAAAGTGAAATTTAAAAAAATTTAAAAATATAAATCAAAAGAAAAACATGGGTATATGTATCAAAAAGTTCAGGTTAAAAGGTTATTTTGGAATTTGATGTACTGGACATCTCACTGTGATGGTAAATAGGCTAAAAAATCTATATATAAAAAATAAAAAGATTTTTAAAAATTAAAAATGAACCAGAATACTGGGAACGAATTAAAAATTAAGCGTTGTATCTATGAAGTAGTACTGATTGTTGCCTTCTTGGCTGGTTGGCTTTCTGGGAGAGGGCCCTGCCACGTGGGGTGGGTTTTCAGGCAGTGTTTCCTGAGTTAAGTCCTCCCGCCCCCCTCTAGCGGGTGGGCTCTGAGGAAACCCGGCCTTCAGGCTTTTGTTCTCTGGAGGTTTTTATGGCTGTTCTTTTGTTTTCTCTCCCCTTGGCAGCTCTCGATGGTTCTTGGAGGTTTAGAGGAAAGCAAACTGCACCCAGATCTCCCTCCCAGAGAGAAGCCCCAGTCCGTTCCCCTCTGGGTGCTACAGAGCAGGTTCCCAGCCACGATCTCTGGGGACACCTGTGCATCCTGCTTGTACTCAAAACCACAACAGCGGCAGGTGTCTGGGCAGCTCCAGACCACCAGAGAGGTCCCAAGCAGCGATTACACACTGAGATTTTCCCACTAGCCTGGGCTGGGAGCGCTCAGGCTTACCGGGTGTGAGAGTGCCCAGCTGGCGCTGCCACGCACTTCTCTCAGGGGAGGGGGTGGGGCGCATCTCAGGCTCTGCTGGCCCATTGTGGTGAATGTGTGGGCACTGCAAAAAGGCTGTTTCTGCCCCACGTGGGTCCCAGCCCTTGCCTCATGCCAAGCACCCTTAGGAGGTCTCCTCGAGGCTCATGGACCAAGGCCTGGTTTCTCTCTGGCTCAGCCCCAGGGATGTCTGTCCTCCGTGGGGGACTTAAACCCCTGTCCCTAACTGTTCCAATTCCCACAATTTCCCCCTGCGATCCTTTGCTCTTTTTGAGTGCTTTCTATCAGACTTCAAGTTAAGGCTGGTCCCCAGTCATAGGGCACTCTCGTATTGGGGTATTACTTCCCAATGGGTCGCCTCTGGTGGCTCCCTACCCCTTTTGTTTATCTTCAGATACCAGTCAGGCGTTCCTGCGCTGCTTCACCTGCCCACTGGCGTCCTCTGCCCCCCGTAGAGATTCTGACGTCCCACTGGCGTCTTCTGTCCCCGTAGAGATCCTGACGTGTAGAATTCTGATCTCAGGCTGATTTCATGGGTGATTGAAGTTCCTTGGTAGGTAATCAGCTCACTTTAGGGGACAGGTTGAACCAGCGCCTCCTCCTAGTTCCCCTGCCAACTTGCCCCCCCATAATTAACTTTTGATAGTATTTTGTCTCTCATTCTCTGTTCCCCCTTTTAAAATTTTATCACAGAGTTTAATCTTGTATTCTGAGATAATGACATCTAAACCAATGGTTAACCCACTCTTAAGTCAAGGCCTAAATATCTGACCTCCTAATTTTTGCCATGTTTAAGTGTTTGAGTAGTGGATTTATCCACACATTTTTTGACCTACAACCTCAAAAAAAAGTATGCTAAGAAAAAACAACATCTTTGCTATATAAAATCATCTAAGATATAATTGTCCTAGTGATAAACCAGATAAGGCATTGCCTCCCATAAGCCATCTCTTCTCTACAGCATGTCTGGAACTGCCAACATGCCAGGATCCCATCTACTTTTATACATGGATTCTTAAATCACATCAAAATCAGGGTTCAAAATTTGAAAGTGTCCTCTTCTCCTTCCTTCCAGCAGAGGTCAATGGGCACCTAAAAATTCTATTCTGAACAGCTATTAATGAGGAAACCCCTTCACCTTGATGAGAAAGGGGCCAGTTAGGGAAACCACATCTGTCAGTAACAGGGCTGAGTTCTTGCCTTCTACTGTTGGACCAGTCTCAGAGGAAGCCAGCTACTAAAGAAAGTCTTAAGTAAGATCCAGAGACTCCCAACATAATAGCAAATCTATCCAGATTTCAATAAAAAGAATCACCTGTAATACCAATAACTAGGGAAATCTTAAATTAAGTGAAAAAAAGACAATCAATTGAAAGCAACACTGCAATGAAAGATGTGTTAGAATTACCTAATAAATATTTTAAAGCAACTATCATAAAAGTACTTCAGTGAACAATTATGAAGACACTGGCCAAAAAGAAAAATTAGAAAGTCATGAAAGAGGAAGAAAGAGAGAGGGAAAGAGAAAAAGAAAAAGAGAAAGAAAAGATGGAAAGAAAGAAAGAAAGAAAGAAAGAAAGAAAGAAAGAAGAAAGAAAGAGACATAAAGAAAGAAATCCTCAGCAAAGAAAAGACATAAAGAACAATCAACTGGAAATTTTATGACTGAAAAAAAAATCATTGAAAGTAAAAAATACTTGGAGAAGTTTCAAATTTTTAAACACTGAGTTGAATTTATTTGAGCATTTTATGAAAACAACAAATGGGAACACAATAAATTAAAAGTATTCACCAGATGAAGGAAAAGAAGTGCCTTAAAGATTATTTTCTGGTGATGCTAAAACTGAAATTACTCCAAAGGTGGACATGGAAAATCTGAGGAAGTTCCGATAAGATGGTGAGCAAATACTGACAGCTGTCTTCCTTCCCAAACAATTCATAAAGCTCTCAGAAAAGCAGAAAGTGTGAAGATCTGAAGATATAAGGTAGAAAAAACAAACATTTCTAGAAAGACTGAGGTGTTGTGTGCTGGTGTGAAGAAAAGCCAGGTAGGTGCAGAGAAGAATATGCATGAAATATTTAGTTATAGAAACAAATTCAATAGACAGGCTCAACATAAGAATGGAAGCCACAGAGAATAGATTCAGAACTTGACAAAAAAATACATATACAATCTGAATTAGGGAAAAAATAAACTGAATATTAATAAGCATAACAATAATAATAATAAACAGAGCCAGAGGGATCCCTCGGACAATAACAAAAGACCTAACATTCTTATCAGCCTCTTCTCTGAAGGAGAGGAAAAAGAGGGTGGGACAGAAAAATTACTATGAAAACTCTAAAATGAAAATAAAATATATCAAAAAATTTGGGACAGTGCAAAAGCTGCTGAGATAAGAGTTAATAGCATGAAATACTTACATTAGAAAATGGACCATGAGAGACTGTGAAATCTGAGAAACAAACTGAGGGTTTTGGAGGGAAATGGGGTGGGGGGTTGGGTGAGCCTGGTGGTGGGTATTAAGGAGGGCACGTATTGCATGGAGCACTGGGTGTGGTGCATAAACAATGAATCTTGGGATACTGAAAAAATTAAATTAAATTTAAAAAAAGAAATATGTTAAAAAGGAAAAAAGTGAAAAATAAAAAAGGAAAAGTGGGGAAGCAGGTGGGGGATCAGCTAAACAGGTGATGGGTATTAAGGAGCACACTTGTTATGATGTGCACCAGGTGTTATATGTAGATGATGAATCACAGAATTCTACTCCTGAAACCAATATTACACTATATATTAACAAATGAAATTTAAATAAAAACTTGAAACATTTAAATATATACATATTTACCTATAATTAAAAGAATAATATACTGAAAAATAAAATTTGTAAAAAGAATAATATATACATAAAAAAAGAAAAGAAAAAAAGTCTTGAATGAATAATCTAAGTTCTCCTCACTCAACATAGAAACATAGGAGCAAATAAAGTCAAAGCAGGCAGAAAGAAAGAATAGAAAGGAAGAAATACAATAAATCAAAACCAGAAAAACAATAGAGAAAATCAATGAAACAAAAAAGCTGTTATTTTATAAATATCAATAAAATTGGCAAGCATCTAGTAAGAATGAAAGAGAGACAAATAAAAGAAAGTCTCAAATTACCAATATCAAATTGAAACAAGGTATATCCCTAGAGACAATATGGGATAATATATATAATATGGGATATTATGATAATATGATAATATGGGAATATTATGGACAAATATTATGATATTATGTGATAATATGAGAATATTATGGACTAATCTATGCACACAAATTTAGCAGCTGCAGTAGACCAATTCTTCAAAAAACACAAACTGCCATAGCTTACCCAGTAAGAAATAAATGATTTGGGGGGGGGGCAGACAAGATGGCCGGGAAGTAGGAGGAGGCGCCATTTCAACCTGTGCCCTAAAGTGAGCTGATTACCTACCAAAGAACTCCGATCACCCATGAAATCAGACTGAGATCAGAATTATACACGTCTGGATCTCTACAGGGGCAGAAGTTGCCAGTGGGCAGGTAAAGCAGAGTGGGAACATTGGACTGATATCAGAAGATCAACAAAAGGGGAAGGGAGCCACCAGAGGCGACCCATTGAAAAGTAATACCCCAATACGAGAGGGCCTTGCATCTGGGGACCAGCATTAATTTGGAGTCTGATTGAAAGCACTCAAAAGTGCAAAGGATCGCAGGGGGAAATTGTGGGAATCGGGGCAGTTAGGGACAGGGGCTTAAGTCCCCAGACCCAGGACAGCCACCCCTGGTGCTGAGCCAGAGAGTGCAGTGGAGAAACCAGGTCTTGGTCCCTGAGCCGCCAGTGTGCCTGAGAGCACGTGGAGTCCGGTGAGGGGCTGCGAGCTTCACCAGCCGGCAGAAACACACCTTCTTGCACTCTGCACACATGCGCCGTGCTGTGCTATCAGAGCCCGAGACGCACGCGCCCAACACCATCCCCTGAGAGAGGTGTGCGCAGGCGCCAGCCGGGTGCCCTTGGACCCGGAAAGACCAGGTACTCCAAGCCTGAGCCAGTGGGAAAATCTCAGTGTGCGATCGCTGCTTGGAACCTCTCTGGCGGTCCAGAGAGCCACCTCTGTCATGGTTTTGGGTACAAGCTTGCCAGCAGCCAAGGGGGAACTTATGTGCTCTGCAGCACCCAGAGGGGAACAGACTGAGGCTTCTCTCTGAGAGGGAGGTAGGGGTACAGTTTGCTTTCCTCTAAACCTCCGAAAACCATCAAAAGCTGTCAAGGGGAGAGAAAAACAAAAACAAAAATAACCAAACATACAAACATAAAAACCACCAGAGAACAAAAGCCTGAAAAACCGGTTTCCTCAGAGCCCACCCCCTTGAGGGGGGCGGGAGGACTTAACTCAGGGAACATTGCCTGAAAACACACGTGGCAGGCCCCTACCCCAGAAAACAAACCAGGAAAAAAGAAAAAGAAAAAAAAAAAAGACAAGAGAACAACCACCAATACTTCATTGATACAACTTTTATTTTTAATTAGTTCCCATTATTCTGGTTCATTTTTTTTAATAGATAATTTCTTTTTTAACATTTGGGGTATGTTTATTGATTCCTTATAATTTTGAAGGGCAATGCTTTATTTATTAAGTATATTATTTAAATTTCAGTATAGGTTTTTTTTTTTTAATTTCTTTTCAGCGTAACAGAATTCATAGTATTTGCACCACACCCAGTGCTCCATGCAATGCGTGCCCTCCATAATACCCACCACCTGGCTCCCCCAACCTCCCACCCCCCTCCCCTTCAAAACCCTCAGGTTTTTTTCAGAGTCCATAGTGTCTCATGGTTCATCTCCCCATCCAATTTCCCTCAACTCCCTTCTCCTCTCCACCTCCCCGTGTCCTCCGTGTTACTTTTTATGCTTATAGATAATTTTTTGAACCTATTTACCATCACAGTGAGATGTCCAGTACATCAAATTCCATAATAACCTTTTAACCTGAACTTTTTAATATATATACCCATGTTTTTCTTTTGTTTTTTTATTTTTTAATTTTTTTAAATATTAGTTTAGTTTATTCTTTTTGTATTTTTATTTTTTAATATTCATATAGTGTTAAACTTCAAGGTAATCCCCTTTCCCCAATCAATGCTACCCCTATAGGTATACCAATTTTCAATCCCCTTTTATCTTAGGAAAGTTGAGTCCTTTAACAAAGATATCAAGATACATCCAGGAAGAATCAAAATAACCTTCCTCACCCACACTGAGAATTTATAACCACTATCTCATCTATTTCTCCTGCCAGTGTTTCTGTGTTTTTTGTTTTTTTGTTTTTTCTTTTTTTTTTGTCCTGATAGTATATAAATCTTATACTTGGGTTCTTTTTGACAATTCTGTTTTTGTTTTTGTGGGTTTTTTTTTTTTTGCTTTTTTATATATATATAGTTATTCTCTTGTCATATACTTTCATCAGTCTTATTGATTGTCTGTTTTGTTTGTGTACTTCATAAATCTTACCTTGGATCCCATTTGGGCTGAGCCTTCTCTTTTATCTTGACTTTTTTTCCTGTCTCTCACCCTCTCTCTCTCTTTTTTTTTTTCTTTTTCTTTTCTTTTTTTTCTCGTTTGGGTGGGGACCCCTGATTGCTCAGAAGTGTTCCAGGGTGCATCTTGACAGCACCACGGTTGATACATCCAGCTACATCCGTTCAGCCATCTCTCACCAAAATGACTAGGAAGAGGAATGACCAACAGAAGAATAATTTAGAGGATGGGCCTTCTGCAACAGAGCTAATGGCTATCGACATAGACAATATGTCAGAAAGGGAATTCAGGTTAACAATTATCCAGGCAATAGCTAGGTTGGAGAAAGCCATGGAAGACCAAACGGAATTGATTAGGGCAGAACTGAAAGCCACCAGGAATGATTTTCACAATTCCCTCAATGAGTTCCAATCTAATCTAAATTCTCGAAAAGCTAGGGTAACTGAGACAGAAGTAGAATTAGTGATCTGGAGGACAAGCAGATAGAGAGAAAGGATCAGGAGGAAGCCTGGAACAAACAGCTTAGAACCCATGATAACAGAATCAGAGAAATAAATGACGCCATGAAACATTCCAATGTCAGAATTATTGGAATCCCTGAAGGGGAGGAGAAAGAAAGAAGTCTAGAAGATATAGTGTAACCAGTTCTCCATGAGAATTTTCCCAATCTTGCGAATGGAACCAGCGTTCATGTACTAGAGGCAGAACGGTCTCCCCCCAAATTATAGATTCTTGAAAGTCCTCGAGACACATAATAGGAAGAAAGAAGAATTATAATTGTAGGAAGGCCCTTTTGAAGGCAGCTAGGACAAAGAAGCTCCTTACATACAGAGGAAAGCCCATCAGAATAACGTCAGACCTGCCCACAGAGACATGGCAAGCCAGAAAGTGCTAGCAAGATGTATTCAGGGCACTAAATGAGAAGAACATGCAGCAAAGAATTCTTTATCCAGCAAGACTGACATTCAAAATGGATGGAGAGGTTACTGCCTATGTTCTCCTCTAGGATTCTGATGGATTCCTGTCTCACATTGAGGTCCTTTATCCATTTCGAGTTTATCTTTGTATGCGGTGTAAGAGAATGGTCCAGTTTCATTCTTCTACATATAGCTGTCCAATTTTCCCAGCACCATTTATTGAAGAGACTGTCTTTTTTCCACTGTATATTTTTTCCTGCTTTGTCAAAAATTATTTAACCATAGAGTTGAGGGTCCATATCTGGGCTCTCTACTCTGTTCCATTGGTCTATGTGTCTGTTTTGATGCCAGTACCATGCTGTCTTGGTGA